>CM043112.1:67585496-67670209 GCA_023701765.1 Hylyphantes graminicola
GTTTTAAATTTTATTAGCTAGTTTTAGTTTAGTTCCTTAGATTCCTGCAAAAACTGAAAGCTTAATGCTCGGATCCCACTACTAAATTTGATTCAGTGCCACGAAATACCGTATTCACATGTATGTAAGAATATTACCCTAAACGAAAAAAAAAGTTATGTCCAAATATATTAGCCAATATCAAAATAACCAGTATCCCATAAGGCAGTTCGCAAGCCCTAGCACATGGCATGCCTACGCCACTAGATGGCATCATTTTTGCAGATGACTTAAAAGTGACGAGTACAGTAAAATTCTGTTGAGCAAATTGAGCAATAGGGTATTTGACTAAATTTTTTTTATTGGCTTGAAATGTTCTTATGCCAAAAATATTAGACCCGTATTTTTTCTTTTTTTTCAATTCCCCATAAAAGGCAGAAAAATGGAATTAAAAATCAGGACGAAAAATCACTCCTGAAAACCCTTTCTGGCTGTCACGTGGTATCTGTGATTGTCACTATGAACTATAAAACAATCTTTGAAACACCATATTGGAATCGATTTTTTAGGCAAATTTGAACATATACACTTCTGTAAACAGCCCAACATTTTCTCAATATTTATTATTTCAATAGTAAATGAAATTAAATCAAGTTTAATCAGAAACAAAAAACATCACGCCGGTGCGGTTTGTTTGTAGTTCATAGTGACGTCGTCCAAACCGACATGTTTTGATCACATGATAAATTACTGAGTGGGCTGCAAGGTGGGGCATGTCGTTCAGTGTGAATAAATGCCTAACCTTGCATTTGGGTAAGAACAATGTTAATTATTCCTACAGGGTTTTACAGGGAGAAAGTATTCAAGACAGTGAGTTTGTTAAAGATTTAGGAGTTTTTGTGAGCAATGATTTTAAAATGAGTAAACAATGTGTTGAAGCAAGTAAGAAGGCCAATCGAATGTTAGGATATATTAGAAAAAGTATCACTTCTAAATCTAAAGAGATTATTTTGCCATTGCATAGGGGATTGGTAAGGCCACATCTGGAGTATGCTGTTCAGTTTTGGTCCCCCTTTCTCAGAAAAGATATTGAAATGCTTGAAAAGGTTCAACATAGGGCTACAAAAATGATTAAGGGTTTATCGGGTATTTATTATGGTAATAGATTAAGATCGTTAAACATGTATTCCCTGGAAAATAGGAGAACAAGGGGAGATTTAATTCAGTTGTTCAAGTTCATTAATCAGGGGGACATGGAGGGCTTAGGTTTTACCTTAAAATAGCCGGACAGAGGGCATGGTCAGAAATTGAATAAATCATGCTTTAGAAGGGAGGTTCGAAAACATTATTTTTACAATAGAGTCGTCAATGAGTGGAATGCTTTACCAGAATATGTTGTGTATTCGAAGAGAGTGGAAGATAATTTCTGGCAGACATGAGGTATATATTCATAAAAAGAAGCATATTAAAAATGCAGTTATTATTGCATATAACTCTTCAGCAAAAGCATTTTTTGTGAACCAGTAACCCATGATGCATTGTAAAAACGGCAAAACGTGGATCACCACGCAATCGTTTGTATTGCGATGTACGGGATTGCGCAATCAATGGGCATATCTGCTACTTTCTAAATCTATGATAATTATGGGAAACAGCAACGCAATATATATTTCAATTGTTGCAGTGATTGTAATAGCTTAAAAATTGCAACTGGAAGAAGAAACTTTAAACATTTTAGAATAAAATAAGTTAAGCAAACAGCATTTCTGTTGCCACTCAAGACCTGAAATGCCCATTCCAACTAGAAAGTTTATATTGTAAAACATTGAAGCCACTTTGGTGGTGCAATCGTTTTTAGAACGCTAGCCCACAGCCTTCGGAGCTGCAGGGGTCGAGCTCGAATCCTGGTCAGGCTTGGATGTTTTTCAACGTCAATAAATGTTATTATTTGTTTATGTGTTTATGTTTTTATGTGTTTTTTTTAGGTAAATTAAGTGAGAGGCTGTATTATTGGGACACATGGTCACTAATCTTTTCCGTTTTGTTTCAGAATCTATGTTTGTTATTGATTAAGGCATGACTTTTAGGCAAATTTTTGTTGGGCATTTCAATAATGATGGTTCCCTAGTTTACAGTGGAAAACTTTGGCTGCTTTCCCATAATTTCCTCCCCAAAATCATGTCCGTAAGGACTTATTATGAGTTTTGAATAAAAAAAAAGCTTTTTTTTTTTTAGATGGTGACAAATAATAAACTATTTATCACAACGAATTGGGATTTTTAGTATTTTCATTAGAAGCTTGTCACCTTCTTTGCAACAAAAATTTGTTTTATAGCAATTAGTTCCACCTTTAACAACTCTATGACCCCTGGTCGCAGTGCTTGGCTCTAACAGAGCCCCCTTACAATGTCATAAGTCATAAACAACTATATTTAATGGTTCACCCGTACTATTGTTTCTGGTATATTGCATTCTAAATTACTTAATTAGTTGTAATTAACAAATAAAAATGCTTTATTATTTTTTGAAAGCTATAAAAGCATTATGGTTATTAATTAATATCATGACACCTAATAAAAATGATATTTAAAACAAAAAAATCAGCAGTTGGGTCATTCTCTGTAAATGGGACATATTGCACTTTTAAAAACTGAATTTTTTTTTTTTTTTTGTAATTGATTAATTTTTATTATATGTGTTTCACAATTCATATATAGTAAAAAAAAACGGTTCAGATCCATTTAATGTTTTTTTTAAAGCAAATATATTTTTTTCCATATTAGACAAATATCGTTAACTTCTCTAGATGCTGAGCATGCGCAACAGACAATGCATGCTCATGCAACACCGAAACCAATGCATGCCTCTTTGACTTGCCCCAAGTGCTAAGCATTGTGTTTTAGTTCAAAAACGATTCAATTGTCTATGTAGATAAGGCTTGGTTGAATAAAAAGCGCAACTAAACCTACAGTAGACAGAGTACACGACATATATCTCTATAGGAATGCGAGTCTTTTTTTTGTTTATGGGAAAGTTAGGTTAGGTTAGTTTGAATTACTGTCGCACTACAGCTACATGAAGGCTTTTGGCGACGGAAGTCGTGATTTAAAACCGCAGTCAAGTGACGAGCCGACACTGACTATACTTGAATATTGGTCAAGTATAATTTCAATGGAATAAATTGTGTTTAAGAAGGGGGGAGGGGGTCTGATAAGCGTATGATGTGTTTAGAGGAAACGACTCCTGGTCGAGAAGAGCAGGTTAAAAAAAATTGTCATACCATTTTATTTTACAGTTTTCGTCATAAATCTCTTAATGATAGCGTGACTGTGGGTCTAAATTACGATACCCGTCATTAATAGCTCTAGTGTAAGAATAATTAAAAGTTTGACCCTATGACAAATGACAGTGAGTGCGCCCTCTAGAAAGGAAGAGCATATGCTTAATAGAACGATACCCCGCTCGCCAGAAGAGACAGTCACAAGAGACACACAAAGACGACACAAACATATAGACAAAATAACAACATTTATTGACAACACAAGCATCCATTACTTACCGGGATTCGAGCCCGAACCCAGCAGCTCCAAAGGCTAGCACCCTAATCATTTCGCCTCCGGGTTAGCAAGTTTAACCTCAACTCTTGGTTATAACGTAGAAGAAGATACGAATAATCGCACACGTGAAATATGTAAAGGGCATGCGTTTTTAAAAAATCTGCACTTGAAGCGAAACAACTGATCGGTATGAATGCGCTTGGAAAAAAATATCCAAGTTGAAGTTATCCAATGTGGACTGACCTTTACTTCAGATATGTGAGTTAGTGACGTGTGAGTGAGTGACGATTCCGTAGGAAAAGTCAAATAACATCATTTTTCTAAGAATTTCTATAAAATTTAGAGACTGTATGTTAATCTACATTTAAATGCCTACAATTTGAGACTAGTTAGAAGATTCTCGCATTATCTATAATCAGTAAATAAGATTGAGTGAGTGACGACAGTAAAAGACTCCCATGATATTTTTAATGTTGAAAGTACTGTAAAAACGTTATCACTCAAGGATCAAAACAACTGATGGCTGATTTAGAAGCCTCAATCCTTTAGGAATAATATGCCAGTTTAAATTCGATTTCTTAGTCTTCCAGTAAGTTTGAATTGAACTTTAAAGCAGTGTTGTAGGAGTGACTCTATAACCCAGGGACACATACATAATCATAAAATTACAAAAACTGCTGATGGTAGAAAAACACCAGATACATTTTCGGAAACTACAGAAACTAATTAACAATAATAGTTCCGCCAAAAAGGATTATATATTTAAAATGGCCTTTTTTAGGACGTTAAAAGTTGTAAAAACATGCAGGGACAGTGTGAGGGAGTGACAAATCGGGTATTTAAATTAAATTTTATGTAAGTAAATTATAATTGTTTGATATTTTTTTGGTGGGACTAGTTAGAATGAGGGCCAGTTTACACTAACAAATCGCAAACGTGCATAGATAATTTGAAAATAAAGAGGAAAGTATCAGGGACATCGATTTGTCCCTTTTACAGATGATGGCCTAGTTATAAAAAGTATTATGGCTTTCTATTTGTGTTAGAAGAAATGAAATTTAATTACCTATGAAGACTAATTTTTGTAAAAATAATATTTGTTTAAAAATTGTTAGCAAGTAATTGAAATTATTCATTTTAGAACTACAGTGAAAAGGTTTTAATTTTGTAAGTTACAGCACCTAATGTTTTAACAGTTTTTTTTTCTCTTTGCAAGAATAGTTATTTAGAGCATAGAAGATTCAAAATATATCCTTGAAAAATAGACCAAAACAACAAAAATGCCTGCTTGTGAAGTGTGTAAGAAGGTATTCACGAAAATGTCCAATCTCAAAGGTCACCTCTTAGTACACACTGGTGAAAGACCACACATCTGTCACGTGTGCAACAAGTCATTCAGTCAAAAGTCTCACCTCAAGAGCCACCTCTACACACACAGCGGCGAAAAGCCGCATACGTGCGCTGTGTGTAACCACACCTTCCGCCACGTGGCTAATCTAAGAACCCACCTTGTTACACACAGCGCAATAAAACCGTTTTCTTGTGACGTGTGCAAGAAGGAATTTGGTCAAAAGTCGCACCTTAATAGTCACCTCCTGATACACAGTGGGGAAAAACCATACACTTGTGACGTGTGTAACAAGTCGTTCAGACACAAAACCAGCCACCAAGAACACGTCTTGATTCACTCTGGTGAAAAGCCGCATGTCTGTAATGTGTGTGGAAAGGCATTTGCGAAGAAATTCAACCTTCAAAAGCACCTCCTGATTCACACTAGAGAAAAACCACATGATCTAAGCCGCTAATCTAAGAACCCACCTCGTCACACACAGCACAATCAAACCGTTTTCTTGTGACGTGTGCAAAAAGGAATTTGGTCAAAAGTCGCACCTTAATAGTCACCTCCTGATACACAGTGGGGAAAAACCATACACTTGTGACGTGTGTAACAAGTCGTTCAGACACAAAACCAGCCACCAAGAACACGTCTTGATTCACTCTGGCGAAAAGCCACATGTTTGTAAAGTGTGTAGTAAGGCATTTGCGAAGAAATTCAACCTTCAAAAGCACCTCCTGATTCACACTAGAGAAAAAACCACATGAGTCTCTGCAAAGTGTTTAAGAGGGACTGACAGTCCCATAGAGCTAATGCATTAGCTTTGAAACTTTTGCATAAGAATTGGCTTGCCTTGTTAAACCATTTTCCCCAGGTATGGGAATCCTCATACCATCAATTTAAAACAAAATTGAAAAGAAAATAACATGCAGGTATTTAATTATTAATTTATAATTTTTTTAAATAGTGTCGCCATCTGCTGCTTATTTTTGGCATTCTAAAACTTTGAAAATATATAATTAAATAACTAGAAGACATTTTCAAATTTGTTTCATTTCAATGTTGTGTTGCTATCCCATACCTGTGGAAAAAGGGCTAACTTGCAGTCATTAAGAAAGTGGGAAAAAATAGGTGGGGATGTCTTCAATTAGAATGCCATGCCCCCCCCCCCTAAATGGATTATGGATTTGAGAGATATAAGAAATGGGAGAGGATGGATAGCCATTTTCTTGAGAAATGGGGTGACACGTCACCTGCGTCTACCCCCACTTGCAGTACTGCTAACATGCCAAAGCGATGCTTCTGTGGTGAAGTTGTGATTCCATAATTAATTGCATTAGATCTAAGGGACTGACAATCCTTCGTAATCTATCTGTTGTGTGAAGGTAGAAAGCATTTACATCTTGTGGTCAAAGCCGAAAGAGGGAGGCAGCAATTGAATCGGTGAGTGCAGAAACCACTTCAGTCAAAAAGTCAGAAAACTCGTTTTCAATGAAAATAAGCGTAGAAAGGCAAGATGCGTGTTGGGTGCAAAAACTATGTTAGTCTGTTGAGTGGTTCCATACTTTTTTTTTTTTTGAATTATCGTCGCACTAGAGCTACACGAGGGCTATTGGCGACGGGCGTCGTATTTTAGAACCACAGTCAGGTGACGAGCCACACCTGAATAGGCACCCAACGCAACCGTTAAGGGCGACATCGTACGCAGCGGGTTCCGTAAATACAGGACGTTTGTTTCGGGTGTTGAGTGCAGAAATAGAGGAGGAGTTATTACGTTTTTTCTCCCTCCTGAAAAATTTGAAATTTGTGACTGACGTCATTTGTGCACTCACCTATTCAATTGCTTATCAGTCAAACAATTGGTTTCACTGCCAAGTAATGATGCAGTTATGTAAGTTTTGCGAGATGTAAAAAGATGGCTCTTGTCATTTATAGGTGTCTCATTCTTTGTGTTCATATTCTATAAATGTGTTATATTGTTTTTAGGGGATAACTTTACCTTCATATCATTCTTTCTATTTTATTCACTATGATGAAATTGTGCAATACATTGTGTATTTATTTATATATAAACTTTTCAAGACACTCAATTGAGTTTTTAATACTTTTTTTTCAACAGTTTTTACTGAGAGTTAAATGGTTTTATGTAAAATTTTTTAAAAGCCAATTATCTGCTATTTATTTTAATTTAGAAAAAATGTGTTAAAAATGTATCTATGTGGAGAAATTTGATGAGCAATAAAAGATAATTTTTATTCGGTGATGCATTTTGTTTATTTGCTGAATTTCAAATTTATTCTTTAATGGATTTTAGAAAAAGCAGGTACTCTGGAAAGTTCTTTACATTGCATATAGAAATCTCCAAAGCTCGGAAATCATGCACAACTTTTTGAAATTTCATCACAAATAAGTAAGGCATAACTCAGCAACCAAGTATTACCTTGTTGCTGAGTATAAGGATTAAGACCAATTATTTAAAAAAAAAAAAACTAATTTAGGATAGTGTCTGGGATTAACATTTATTTCATCTTTAGGAACATATCAAAATTCTTATTTGCTACAATGGTGCTATAGTCAGCAGGATATTTTTTTTATTACCTTGTTCACAAAACAAAGGTTTAAAGGTGATTAAATTTTTAGTTGTTATTTAATTTTGTCGATGAATAGTTCAAATTCTTCATGGTGACTAATTCATAATTTGGGACATAGCCTTTCCTTAAAGTTTGATGGAGCTAATCTTTCCTTTCCTTCGTCACTGATTTAAATCTGCATTAGGAAGAAAAAAATTCTTTTCATTTACAACTGTTATTTTGATAGTGAAACCGAAACAACCAGTGAAATCATATCCCACCTCCAAAGCTTCTTCCACACCAAGTTAGGACACACCATACATTCAATCGGAGCCAAGGTTTTTCCCGCTAGAGGCGCTGCAATACGCTGAAGGCCGAAAATGAAGAAAAAGCGTTATGTTCCGGGCTGCAAAACTGGATATAAAACTTAAATTAACCAGGGCCGTGTGGTGCTATGATGCAGAGAGGCGGCCGCATCAGGCGGCATTTGGGTAGGGGCGGCAAATTTCGAGATTCTAACCTCCATTTTTTTTTAAATGCTTCTTAAAAAAATTAACTTAGTATTTACTAAATCTGTGTAAAATAAATACTTCAAAAGCTTCAAATGTGTGAAGAAAAAGAGCGGCAATTCTAATGAATATCCGAAATAGTGAGAAGGAAATTAGATCTAATACAGGCCCGAGCTGGCTTGGGGGAAAGGCCGGATTGAGCGGGAAATGCGCTCTTTCTGTCGGTTTGTTATCTTCAACAAAGAGAGGGCGGTCTACAAAAAAGCCACTGCTAGGAGACTGCATGTTTTTTTATTTGTGCTAAGGGGGCGTCATACCCACTCCCCCCCCCCCCAAGTTTTTTTGAAAAATGGTCATTCGGCAAATTTGAGAAATTTTCGTCGTTTTTAGTTTGATACCGAAGTGCAAATTTCAATGAAATGTGCACACAAATCCGACACAACGCTAATGCCGACTGACAAAACAGATCATTCGACAAACTATAAAAAATTTTGTTGTTTTTATTTTAATACAGACTTGTGAAATTATTTAGTCAAATGTGTACACCTATAAAAATCCGGAAACAACGCAAATGCCGACTCGCAAAACTCGATAAGTTATAAAGTCATTCGGTAAATTTTAGAAATGGCTAGCAGCTGGCAATTATATATTAATAATAATTAGTAAGACATTAATAGAAAATTTAGACATTGTAGCACAAAAGTTTATTAATATTTATTTATTAATCTTCACAATGCTTTAAAATAATTTAAATTAAATTGCTCGCTGTTAGATGGCCTTCTATCTATCTTATTCTTTCATATATAATATGAGAATATGCATTGGCGGTTTGACGGAGGGGGGGGGGGGGGGCTTAACCCTATGAGATTGGATAAAATACTGGATAAAAAGTTTTTCCAAAAATAAATGCGGTTAAAAATTTAAATTTAAAAAGAATTTTTTTTTTTTTTGGATAAAAAGTATTGATAATTGAGGTTTACATTTGAAGGGCAAATATTTAAAACCCAATATCTGCAACTTAAAACTCTTAAGTTACTTTTGCACTCAAACTTTAATATACAGAATGTTGTTAGCTTCGCGAACCATATAAATAAAAGTGGTTTCAGTCAAAGCTGGAGGATCTGGACTTCGGTGCGCACTGCTTTTAGTGAGCCGAAATTCTCATCAGTGGTTCTCGTCGCATTGGGAAAACCAACTAAAATGCAACTGATGTCAATTACTTCGTTTCAATTTATGACTAAAACAGATAATTAGAATCTACTACTTTGAACTAAAACTATTATTGACTTAATTTGATTTTTTAAAAAAACAAAATGAAGACAACACGTATATTCAAAGCCCAGGTTTTACTCTTCTAGGTTCTACTCAGCACATCACATTTTTTTTAAATATTAAACTTTAAAAATTATATGTAGGAACATCACTAATGTAAAAAAATATATGAAATAATTGGGAATAATTAATCATAAGGGATTGATAGAGCACATTCATTAAAAATTTATCAAAACTGTACCAATTTGGAGATCTGTGACTCAAAAACGCGCAACTATATTTACAAAAGTTTTGAAAAATCCATTAATGATTGATTGAAAATGATTATCTTGGGGATAGCTTTTGCGTAGACACTAGACATCCGAATAATAATTAAAAATTGCAGCAATTCACACTAGACCTTGTTCCACCAGATAGAGACTTAAAAATCCATCCTGGAACACGCAAAAAGCTCATTCAGGCAAAACACATGACGCGCTTGTTCCAGAAGTGGGTGGGTGGTCCACTTGTCCCCTTTTTTTCCTTCCCCAAAGCTTGAAAGACCCATCTTTTTTCTACAAAGGGTACCCCTGAGGGAATAGGTTTCGGGGAAGACTTTCCCTTCCACTATTCACTCTGAAGTCAGATGGGAAATCTCAATGACTTTACGACCTCACTGCGATTGTGGGCTGTGTTTCAAAACACAAAAGGTGTCTAGACAAGTGCCATTTAAAGTTACAGTAGAATTGCTCTTTTCTGGGGGAAAAGATCCAATGTATCTTGAATTTCGTATAGCTTCCCACGAAATTTTCTATTGATTGTTCCGAAAAGGGAGAGTCTTTCAAGGAACCGTAGATCATAGATAAGGCTTTCAAGATCTTTTCTTTAGTCGGAACCTCTACATACCAGCCTCTTGTAGGATAAGTTTACGCAGACGTCCAGATGTGCTTTTTAGTAATAAAATTAGTGATGACCACACATGGTGACACGGTCGGGTCACATAAGGGGGTGGCGCACATTGGGTCCAACATTCCAATTGGGTGGTTGCTTTTTGTTGTTAAACTGCTCGCTCATTTTACCTTTCAATTTCAATACTTTCACAGGCCACTTGCGGAGGCCACATGATCTCTAGAATCTTGTACTTTTATTTTGTTTTGGTTTTTTAAACTTACTTTTCAAGAGGTGTTTGAGAGACAAAACGTATCGGTGTCACTGTTTTTGTTTTATTTCGTCGATGCGATGATTGCTCGTATGATTGTCCATTATTAAAACAATCTCTCAACTTATCTGTCTTTATTTTTGACATGTCTCCTAAAACTAAAATTGGGACTAAAAGAAAATCAAATACTCTTGATTTATACTTTATACGAATGTTGCGGCTAACAAAAAAAATTGAACAAGAGCATATCGAAAAAAAATAATGCTTTTTTAAATTTTGAACACCAAGAATATCGAGAAGAAACTTTAATTGTTCTTTGGGAATGAGGTAAGAATTTATTTTTTTAATTATTATATAAGTTAATTAAATAATTAAATGTATTATCATTTTAGGAAGATAAATTACATATATATTTTAAATATGTACTTGTACTTAAAAGAATATAAATTGATAAAAATAGCCATAATTTTATAATAATATATAAAAAATTTAAATGTAAATTTTACAATTGGAATTGCATATGTCAAAGATACTTTTCCATAATTTTATGAAGCCAATTAATTTGTGTTTTGTACAATCCTGTAGATATTCGCATTGTTACTATTGAAAAATGTATAAGAGATCAAATATTTTTTTATTTAACTAATTACACTTAAATAATATTAAATCACTAAATACGCATAATTTATATTTATAATACATTATAAAATTGTTTTTTATATTAAATAAAAAGTATATCATTGATAATTAATTTACATAAAAAAGTTTTAAATCTGAATTATAATAGAATTAATTAACTAATTGATTCAAAATCAGTATTTATTTAGAACAAGGATGTAATATGCAAACCTCATTTCCAAAGAACCAAGTTTCTTCTCGATATTCTTGCTGTTGAAGTCATATTGTAAAAGTAATTAAATTTTTATCAGAAGAAGTTAATTTTTTTCCTTATTATAAGTTTAATTAAAAGTATTTAATGATTTTTAATTTCTAAAAATTTAATTATAAGTATTTAAATTTCAATTTTTAAAATTTATGAATCATAAAAAAAATAATATTTTATTCGGCAAAAGTTTTTGGTTGTGCTACACGCATTTAATTATAATATAATTTAAATAACTTAACTTAAAAAAAAAAACTAAAACGAAATCTGTTTTTATCGAACAGTTGTGAATAATGTAAAAATTATTAAAAATATAAAAAATAGATACTTGATTCTTATGGGACTAGTAGTGGAAAAAAAATGGAAAAAAAATTCAGTTTAAAAAAAAATCAAGAGCGGCCCCCCGTTATTTTAATGATTTTGCATCATATGAAAAAAAACATACCACACGGCCCTGAAATTAACATCATTTTGTCGATTTTCTTTGTTTAAAGCACCTAATAATGAGGAGATCTTAAAGTACGGCACAAGAATATCCCAAGGAAGGATGGTCTGCTGAAAAGTACCGAAAATGGTGATTTTTTAAGGGGAAGTCTAACACCTCCCCTCCCTTTTCTCTTCCCTTGTTAAGTCTATGGGACCGTTTTTAATGCTCACTGACTTTTCCCGCTAGAGGCGCTGCGATACGCTGAAGGCCGAAAATGCAACGAACCAGTTGAGCCACTCTCTCCCATAGACATCCCGCGTTATGTCCCAACTTGGTGTAGAGTACTTAGAAGGAGCTTTGCCACCTCTGACCTAAATACGCCGTGGACTGTGTCTAAATTGTGGAGGTGGCAACAGATGGCAACATTGTCATATGTGTTTTGTTTGTGTCTTGTGTTGTCCTACTTGACGATGGTTTATAAGCGGAGGTTCGAGTCCTTGCGACCAATATGTCAACCAACCAACCGTGGACTGAGGACTTTCGAGTTTCGAACCGTTCCTAAACCGCATTACACCCCGTTTTTCTGAATATTTGAGGGCAAAAAGAAGAAAAGTCTTCATACAGTGCGCGTTTTGCCGTTTCGCCTATGATTGTTTACTATAATTTCTTTAAGTTTAATATAACAAAACCGACCTTAAGTTTGCAGTATACAAATGTTGTACGAGAAAAGGGGTAAAAAGTTCTCATTTTGAGTGCAAGAATCGAATACGAAAAGGTATTTCACATTCAATAAACAAATTGATTTGTTATTTCAAGACATAAATGTTATTATTTTTTATTAGTTAAGCTTCAGTTAGAGTGTTATTTTAATTATTTTTCCCCTTCGATTTGACGTAACAGGGCGCACGAATATCAGGGTCGAAAGGAGCAGCCAATCAGAGTACGCGAAATCGCGGCGCCAGCCGGGTTGTTTACCCAGTTTCCTCCGCTCAGTACATTTCTCTGCTGCAAACTTAAGCTCGGTTTTGGTATAAACTTATTTCATTCTTATTTCTAGCAAAAGCACGGAAAGTCTGAAATTATTACTTTCTTCAAAGAAATGGAACAACACATATTTTTTTTTGCAAAATACTGTTTTTATTATATTCAAAACAACTTTATCAAACAAATATGAAGAATACATGGGCAAGAACCACTTGATTTTTTAAGTGTCTGCTTGGTGGACATGGCGATAGGAAACCGGTTTTTCCTTTGGTTTTTTCACTTTTTTTTTTTCCTCATTTGCTGTATAAAAGTCATTAGTTGTGAGGTTACTTGTGTCTACTGTATCTCTGGCGTGAATCAGGACCCCGTTGCGCGTTGCCTCGAAAGAACACCCGATTAAAGACGATTTCTCGCTTATCGATACTGTGAAGGAAAGTCTTCTACGAAATAAAGCGGTTACTTCCCGTGTACTCTTCATATGGGAAATGCATTTTGAGCCTTTAAAACGCGTTTACTCTTCAATATGAAAAACAATTCATCATTATAAATTCCCATTACAATATGTTTTTTTGAAAAAAATATCATCTTTCTTAAAAGCCTTTTTAGCATAGATATTTTTAATAAAAATAATTTCTTTAGAGTTTTTTAAAGTTAATTCTTTACTTGAGTTAGAGTTAGTTTTAGCTTCAGTTCCTGAAGATCCTTAATCATAAACTGAAAGCTTACTGCTTCTCTGTTCCCCCCCCCCCTACTACAAAAATTAACTCAGTGCCAATCGAAATACCTAATTCATATTTATGTAACAATCTGTATACCTAAACGTGTAAATAAAAACATAGGTATTCCCCAGGTCCCATATGAATAGCATTATAACCAACATCAAATAATGTTGTTGTTACTAATTCTCATCTGGTCTGACAGAGTCAAATGTTAATGGAGAAATAAATAATGTATAAATTATTTCATTGCTCACTTAATACCAGACATTTTGTTTTTTAAAAAACGATTATATAAAATTTTTAAAGCTAGGTAATGAGTTTCAGGATCTGATCAGTGCAGAATCGATTAAAAATTTGAAATATGGTTGGCTTGCTCAACTGTTTTCAAAGTTAAGTGAAATACAAGTTCAATTTATTCCGAAAAATCGGTTTATATATACTGAATTGTGGGTATATATATATATAATATTATATATCATATATATTTATTATAAATTGTCAATTATATCTATATATATATTAATATATACTATATATATAGTGATGTCGTATATATATCATGTTATATATATATTTATACTATATATATATTATATATTGGTATAGCCTAATAGGATATATAATATTATTTTGTTTATATATTACGTAATGTATATTTATAGTATTGTATATATTTATGTACATTCTTTATTAATTATTAGTGAATATTAATATATATCTATATATATATAGTATAGGATACTTTGTAATATATACTATATATATATATACTATATATAAATCTAGAATATATATATATGTCGGTGGATATATTAATATATATATATAAATGTGGACTATATATATATATATATATATAGACTATATATATTTATAATATTATATATATATATATTAATTACCGCTATATACTATTGTGCGTATTGGATCTATATATAATAGTATATATATCATTTATATAATATCCTAGTATACGAATTATATAGTGAGTTATATATACTATTTTTTATATTATATTTACTTTAGTTGATAATTATTTTTATATAGTTTTATATATATATAAACCGATATTTTTATTTTTTGCTGCTCCAATTTTGATCCGGGTAACTCTATCGGATAAGCGGAAATCTACCGGTGTTATCAAGATACCAAATATGAATCTTTTCCAAATTAAATAAAACTGAAATTATATTTATGACACCTTGTTTATCAGGGGTTTCTTTAACCCTCTAATGCATGAATTTTTATTTTCATCCCAAAAATATATATGTATCTTTAATACTCACACATTATGGGAAAAATACTTTAAAAAAATGTAACTGCATTAGAATTTAAATGATTTCAATTTTTAATTTTTTTCCATATTGACAAAAACCAACTGCAAAATTACAATTTTGATAATAAATGACTAGAAAAACCTATCTAAATATATTTCAAAAGTTAACCCTTCTTAACTACAATTAATTTTTCAAAACAATTTTAAATTAAAAAATTTATGTATATTTAGTCTACTTGTGTGTAATATTTATTATTCCGTTTGTAATACTTGCCAAAAACGTCTGTAATTTCACAAAAGTTAAAAATTCACTCTTTAATTTTATGGATACACTTTTACTATCTGTCATCTTTTTTTCGGATGAGGATTATTAGTAACTAAAACTATTAAAATGAAATGTAATAGATGAAAAAACACAGATATGTTCCTTGGGGATTCTCTAATTTAAAAGAATAAAGTGGATTATGTTACTTTGTTACCAAACAGGTAACAGTATCGTGCATTTAGAGGGTTAATGCAACAAGTTAACAGTTTATGTCTCAAGGTCAGACAAAAGGTTAGTTGAAGTACTATAGTTACATTTTGGATACTAATATATGTGAAGTCATTTAAATGTTTTTTTTTTTCATATTAATTTAAATTGATAGTCGCCGGGGGAAAAGTCTATTTTCATATTAAAACATAATGATAAAAAAACAATTTAGAAAAAGCTACAAATGAATTATCGTCAATTAAAAAAAATCATCTATATTTGTTTTAATTCAAGCAAATGAGATTAGCCCCAGCCTCTATAATATATGCAGGTGAGATTGTTTTCAGTGGAACGAATCATTTAAACTTAGCGGTCCATCGCTTATTTATGTCGCTGTTGTCGTCAAGTGTAGTTTTAACGAAACCAACAGGTGCTCTAATTGTCTTTTTGGCGTGCTAGATTTTGTCTAGTGGCAATTTACTCTAGAAAATTCTACAGATACGAGCAAATCCTATTAAATTTAATATTTATTCGCCTTTGTTTTAATCTTGCTCAAAATTCTATTAATTTGTTTTTGAAATGCATGTATCTTTTTGAAGTATTAGGATATAAGTTAGACATTTAGATTAAAATTGTTATTCCTTTATACAATTTCAAATTTATTTTTTAATTTATATATTATTTTTTAAAATTTAATTTATTAAATTTATTAATAACTGATACAATAATCTACCAATGAAGTACCGAAATTTCCTCATTTAATTCTTTTTATAGAAGAATATTTCAATTAAATAGGCAAGCAAAATAAATACGTCAGAACATGTCACTCATATTCTAAAATATTATAGAATTTTTTCCTTCTTTTTTTATTACCAGTAGTTTTTTGTTTTTGAAAATTGGTTATATTAAATTTTAATTTTTTGAACTTTGTGTTAAACCTAAACTTTAAAATAAAATAAAAATGGTTGTATACTAGTTTCAGTGTTAAGTTAAAAAAAATATTTTTTATGTTCTAAAGAGTGAAGCATCACTTTACGAGTTTAAATTGTGGGTTAGAGTCGCATAAATCTCTCATCTCCTGCGAAAGCTTACAAATATAATTAGTCTCCCATTGTGAAATATTTGTTTTGTGACCCAAATGATTAGTCTAAAATTATATAGTTTAATTGAAAAGAAAAATAACACCCTCTCATTTAATTATTAATTGCATAATAGTTTTACCAAAGTGTCGCCATCTGCTGGGTAATTTTTGGTGGCTTCCTGAAATTTAAAAAAAATATACTGTGTATTTAATATATGTAGTATAGCAATATACTAAAATAGTAATTTAATTAATGTGTATATTTTTCGTAAATAAATTTCTAACTTCGTTTGTACATTCATATAGAACTGCGATTTTGAGCCTTTAACCCAAGTGTAAGTTTTTAATATGGTCTAAAGAATTACTCAGTCTCATTTTTTATAAATTATCTAAATTTGTTTTGTTTTTTTAAGAATTAATTTATATATGTTTAAAAAATTTTTAGCAAAAAAATTTAATTAAATTTGAACAAAGCAATTTTAATATTTTTAATATAATAATTTCTTAGAGTTTTAAATTTTAATTAGCTAGTTTTAGTTTAGTTCCTTAGATTCCTGCAAAAACTGAAAGCTTAATGCTCGGATCCCACTACTAAATTTGATTCAGTGCCACGAAATACCGTATTCACATGTATGTAAGAATATTACCCTAAACGAAAAAAAAAGTTATGTCCAAATATATTAGCCAATATCAAAATAACCAGTATCCCATAAGGCAGTTCGCAAGCCCTAGCACATGGCATGCCTACGCCACTAGATGGCATCATTTTTGCAGATGACTTAAAAGTGACGAGTACAGTAAATTCTGTTGAGCAAATTGAGCAATAGGGTATTTGACTAAATTTTTTTTATTGGCTTGAAATGTTCTTATGCCAAAAATATTAGACCCGTATTTTTTCTTTTTTTCAAATTCCCCATAAAAAGGCAGAAAAATGAATTTAAAAATCAGGACGAAAAATCACTCCTGAAAACCCTTTCTGGCTGTCACGTGGTATCTGTGATGTCACTATGAACTATAAACAATCTTTGAAACACCATATTGGAATCGATTTTAGGCAAATTTGAAATATACACTTCTGTAAAACAGCCCAACATTTTCTCAATATTTATTATTTCAATAGTAAATGAAATTAAATCAAGTTTAATCAGAAAACAAAAAACATCACGCCGGTTTGTTTGTAGTTCATAGTGACGTCGTCCAAACCGACATGTTTTGATCACTATGATAAATTACTGAGTGGGCTGCAGGTGGGGCATGTTCGTTTTCAGTGTGAATAAATGCCTAACCTTGCATTTGGGTAAGAACAATGTTAATTATTCCTACGGCGGTGTTTTACAGGGATGAAAGTATTCAAGACAGTGAGTTTGTTAAAGATTTAGGAGCGTTTTTTTTGTGAGCAATGATTTTAAAATGAGTAAACAATGTGTTGAAGCAAGTAAGAAGGCCAATCGAATGGGTTTTTTTAGGATATATTAGAAAAAGTATCACTTCTAAATCTAAAGAGATTATTTTGCCATTGCATAGGGGATTGGTAAGGCCACATCTGGAGTATGCTGTTCAGTTTTGGTCCCCCTTTCTCAGAAAAGATATTGAAATGCTTGAAAAGGTTCAACATAGGGCTACAAAAATGATTAAGGGTTTATCGGGTATTTATTATGGTAATAGATTAAGATCGTTAAACATGTATTCCCTGGAAAAATAGGAGAACAAGGGAGATACGAACGGGAGATTTAATTCAGTTGTTCAAGTTCATTAATCAGGGGGACATGGAGGGCTTAGGTTTTACCTTAAATAGCCGGACCAGAGGGCATGGTCAGAAATTGAATAAATCATGCTTTAGAAGGGAGGTTCGAAAACATTATTTTTACAATAGAGTCGTCAATGAGTGGAATGCTTTACCAGAATATGTTGTGTATTCGAAGAGAGTGGAAGATAATTTCTGGCAGACATGAGGTTTGCTATATATTCATAAAAAGAAGCATATTAAAAATGCAGTTATTATTGCATATAACTCTTCAGCAAAAGCATTTTTTGTGAACCAGTAACCCATGATGCATTGTAAAAACGGCAAAACGTGGATTCACCACGCAATCGTTTGTATTGCGATGTACGGGATTGCGCAATCAATGGGCATATCTGCTACTTTCTAAATCTATGATAATTATGGGGAAACAGCAACGCAATATATATTTCAATTGTTGCCAGTGATTGTAATAGCTTAAAATAATTGCAACTGGAAGAAGAAACTTTAAAACCATTTTAGAAATAAAATAAGTTAAGCAAACAGCATTTCTGTTGCCCACTCAAGACCTGAAAACCTGCCCATTCCAAACCAGAAAGTTATATTGTAAAACAAATGAAGCCACTTTGGTGGTGCAATCGTTAGAACGCTAGCCCACAGCCTTCGGAGCTGCAGGGGTCGAGCTCGAATCCTGGTCAGGCATGGATGTTTTTCAACGTCAATAAATGTTATTATTTGTTTATGTGTTTATGTGTTTATGTGTTTTTTTTTAGGTAAATTAAGTGAGAGGCTGTATTATTGGGACAACATGGTCACTAATCTTTTCCGTTTTGTTTCAGAATCTATGTTTGTTATTGATTAAGGCATGACTTTAGGCAAATTTTTGTTGGGCATTTCAATAATGATGGTTCCCTAGTTTACAGTGGAAAACTTTGGCTGCTTTCCCATAATTTCCTCCCCAAATCATGTCCGTAAGGACTTATTATGAGTTTTGAATAAAAAAAGCTTTTTTTTTTAGATGGTGACAAATAATAAACTATTTATCACAACGAATTGGGATTTTTAGTATTTTCATTAGAAGCTTGTCACCTTTCTTTGCAACAAAAATTTGTTTTTATAGCAATTAGTTCCACCTTTAACAACTCTATGACCCCTGGTCGCAGTGCTTGGCTCTAACAGAGCCCCCCTTACAATGTCATAAGTCATAAACAACTCTATTTAATGGTTCACCCGTACTATTGTTTCTGGTATATTGCATTCTAAATTACTTAATTAGTTGTAATTAACAAATAAAAATGCTTTATTATTTTTTGAAAGCTATAAAAGCATTATGGTTATTAATTAATATCATGACACCTAATAAAAATGATATTTAAAACAAAAAAATCAGCAGTTGGGTCATTCTCTGTAAATGGGACATATTGCACTTTTAAAAACTGATTTTTTTTTTTTTTTTTGTAATTGATTAATTTTTATTATATGTGTTTCACAATTCATATATAGTAAAAAAAAACGGTTCAGATCCATTTAATGTTTTTTTTAAAGCAAATATATTTTTTTCCATATTAGACAAATATCGTTAACTTCTCTAGATGCTGAGCATGCGCAACAGACAATGCATGCTCATGCAACACCGAAACCAATGCATGCCTCTTTGACTTGCCCCAAGTGCTAAGCATTGTGTTTTAGTTCAAAAACGATTCAATTGTCTATGTAGATAAGGCTTGGTTGAATAAAAAGCGCAACTAAACCTACAGTAGACAGAGTACACGACATATATCTCTATAGGAATGCGAGTCTTTTTTTTTGTTTATGGGAAAGTTAGGTTAGGTTAGTTTGAATTACTGTCGCACTACAGCTACATGAAGGCTTTTGGCGACGGAAGTCGTGATTTAAAACCGCAGTCAAGTGACGAGCCGACACTGACTATACTTGAATATTGGTCAAGTATAATTTCAATGGAATAAATTGTGTTTAAGAAGGGGGGAGGGGGTCTGATAAGCGTATGATGTGTTTAGAGGAAACGACTCCTGGTCGAGAAGAGCAGGTTAAAAAAAATTGTCATACCATTTTATTTTACAGTTTTCGTCATAAATCTCTTAATGATAGCGTGACTGTGGGTCTAAATTACGATACCCGTCATTAATAGCTCTAGTGTAAGAATAATTAAAAGTTTGACCCTATGACAAATGACAGTGAGTGCGCCCTCTAGAAAGGAAGAGCATATGCTTAATAGAACGATACCCCGCTCGCCAGAAGAGACAGTCACAAGAGACACACAAAGACGACACAAACATATAGACAAATAACAACATTTATTGACAAACACAAGCATCCATTACTTACCGGGATTCGAGCCCGAACCCAGCAGCTCCAAAGGCTAGCACCTAATCATTTCGCCTCCGGGTTAGCAAGTTTAACCTCAACTCTTGGTTATAACGTAGAAGAAGATACGAATAATCGCACACGTGAAATATGTAAAGGGCATGCGTTTTTAAAAAATCTGCACTTGAAGCGAAAACAACTGATCGGTATGGAATGCGCTTGGAAAAAAATATCCAAGTTGAAGTTATCCAATGTGGACTGACCTTTACTTCAGATATGTGAGTTAGTGACGTGTGAGTGAGTGACGATTCCGTAGGAAAAGTCAAATAACATCATTTTCTAAGAATTTCTATAAAATTTAGAGACTGTATGTTATCTACATTTAAATGCCTACAATTTGAGACTAGTTAGAAGATTCTCGCACTTATCTATAATCAGTAAATAAGATTGAGTGAGTGACGACAGTAAAAGACTCCCATGATATTTTTAATGTTGAAAGTACTGTAAAAACGTTATCACTCAAGGATCAAAACAACTGATGGCTGATTTAGAAGCCTCAATCCTTTAGGAATAATATGCCAGTTTAAATTCGATTTCTTAGTCTTCCAGTAAGTTTTGAATTGAACTTTAAAGCAGTGTTGTAGGAGTGACTCTATAACCCAGGGACACATACATAATCATAAAATTACAAAAAACTGCTGATGGTAGAAAAACACCAGATACATTTTCGGAAACTACAGAAACTAATTAACAATAAATAGTTCCGCCAAAAAGGATTATATATTTAAAATGGCCTTTTTTAGGACGTTAAAAGTTGTAAAAACATGCAGGGACAGTGTGAGGGAGTGACAAATCGGGTATCTTAAATAAAATTTTATGTAAGTTAAATTATAATTGTTTGATATTTTTTTGGTGGGACTAGTTAGAATGAGGGCCAGTTTACACTAACAAATCGCAAACGTGCATAGATAATTTGAAAATAAAGAGGAAAGTATCAGGGACATCGATTTGTCCCTTTTACAGATGATGGCCTAGTTATAAAAAGTATTATGGCTTTCTATTTGTGTTAGAAGAAATGAAATTTAATTACCTATGAAGACTAATTTTTGTAAAAATAATATTTGTTTAAAAATTGTTAGCAAGTAATTGAAATTATTTCATTTTAGAATACAGTGAAATGGTTTTAATTTTGTAAGTTACAGCACCTAATGTTTTAACAGTTTTTTTTTCTCTTTGCAGAATAGTTATTTAGAGCATAGAAGATTCAAAATATCCTTGAAAAATAGACCAAACAACAAAAATGCCTGCTTGTGAAGTGTGTAAGAAGGTATTCACGAAAATGTCCAATCTCAAAGGTCACCTCTTAGTACACACTGGTGAAAGACCACACATCTGTCACGTGTGCAACAAGTCATTCAGTCAAAAGTCTCACCTCAAGAGCCACCTCTACACACACAGCGGCGAAAAGCCGCATACGTGCGCTGTGTGTAACCACACCTTCCGCCACGTGGCTAATCTAAGAACCCACCTTGTTACACACAGCGCAATAAAACCGTTTTCTTGTGACGTGTGCAAGAAGGAATTTGGTCAAAAGTCGCACCTTAATAGTCACCTCCTGATACACAGTGGGGAAAAACCATACACTTGTGACGTGTGTAACAAGTCGTTCAGACACAAAACCAGCCACCAAGAACACGTCTTGATTCACTCTGGTGAAAAGCCGCATGTCTGTAATGTGTGTGGAAAGGCATTTGCGAAGAAATTCAACCTTCAAAAGCACCTCCTGATTCACACTAGAGAAAAACCACATGATCTAAGCCGCTAATCTAAGAACCCACCTCGTCACACACAGCACAATCAAACCGTTTTCTTGTGACGTGTGCAAAAAGGAATTTGGTCAAAAGTCGCACCTTAATAGTTGTTGCGGAATCCATCGTTAGATGGCGCTAGTTGTCCTTGAGAGACACTCCAATTCATGTAAATGTTATATAATCAGAACGAATAAATGGTGTGCTTACGCCAAGATGTGTTTATATGATCTCCCATAAAATAAAACTGAACCACCAAGTGCATATTTTTTATCATGGTGCATCGGCCGGGAAATTATAGTCGAAACGATAGAAATAATGTGTGTACGGTGTTCGGCAAGGCAGTTGGTGTTATTTTTTTTGGGTAAAAGTGAGTTACTGAGTGACACGTGCATAATATTGTAAGTAGTTTGTTTTTGGTATTAGTTATACATTTATACTATTTCAATTATTTTGAATTATTGTTAGTTAGTGAAATAGTTATCAAAATGAAAACTGGTGATGTAGACGGTGAACAGGATTCTGCTTTGATGTTAAAGAAAAAACGATCCGCTATTAGACGGCCACAGTAAATTAATTACTAAGATAGAAAATACTTTTTATTTTTTTTTTTTTACTCTTTTTATGGCCGAAACTAGGGCGATCAGTAAGTACACATTGGATAAAAACCAATTTTTTGTGAGGATTTAAGGAGTTATTCGGATCCAGTTAAATAGATAAAAGTAGTTCTTTAAAAGATATTGATGACCAAATTTTTGGTCTTTTGGACATAGAAGAAATCGAAACTGATGCTTTGGCTAGTGAAGAATATTTCGAGAAGAAATTGTGAAATATCGTGGGTAAAATAGAAAGATTATGTAGCAAATATATAGTTCAAAGCAGAGTTCCGCTCCCGTTATTGAAACAAGGTCAGCAAATGTAAATTATGAATATTGTACTCAGAGGCCACGTGGTTGTACATTCAAATGAATTGGTTATTAATGACAGCAGTCATAATATTAAGCGAGCAATTAGTTAAAATTACCGACGTTAGTAATTTCTAAGTTTTATGGCGATGCCATTAATTGGCTTGAATTTTATAATCAAATTACGATAATGCCTTATTCATAGTAATGAGTTTTTAAGTAAAATAGAGAAGTTTACGTATCTTAAGAGTTATCTTGGTGGTGTCAGCCCATGAGTGCCGTTTCTGGTTTTGCTTTGACACCGGAAAAAATTACTGGACTCAGCACTTAAGTTGCTTAAAGATCGGTTTGGGCGAAACAGATTTAATAATTGGTGCACATATGAAAAAATTGCTCGACATTCAGAGTGTAAAAGATGCAACGTGACGTTAAGGGTTTACGTAAGTTTTATGGGACACGTGCGAAAGTACACATTCGTAGTTTAAGCTCTTTAAATGTTACGGCAGGATCTTACGGTAGTTTATTGTGCCCTATATATATTAGAGAAAATTCCTGATGAAATGGGATTGGAATATAATCGTAAAAGATTAAGTTCTAGGGACGAGTTTAACATAAATGAAGCTTGTTGAGTATACGAAATGAGGTAGAATGTCGAGAATCGTGCGATCACGCTTACGAGTCAGAGCACTAATTATCAAAAATTTTCAACAGAGGTAGAGGCAGGTCTGACCACCAAAAATTATCGTAGGTTCAACAATTCGTCGCTGCTGCATTTAATACTGCTACTGTTTCGAACTGTTTGTATCTGCAATAAACACATCATAAATTTAAATGTACTGAGGCTACATTAGAGGATAAATTGGCTAAGTTAAAAAAGGAATTTAGATGGCTGTGAATGTTTCAATAAATTTCATGGTTGCGCGAAATCTGCAGAAACAAAAATTGTAATTGTAATTGTGGATTGAGATCCCAACCACGAGTTCAATTTGCAATAATGTATCAGCATCTGTTTACCAGAACAAAAAGAAAACGAAACTCAATCGTTCAGCTCAGTGTCCCAATGTCACAGCAATATAGTGCGGATCGAGAAAGGTTATTTTGCAGACATGCACAGCAATCGCAAAGTCAGACAGCGATAGTAAATTTGCTCGTATTCTTCTCGACCAGGGTTCGCATCGCACATTTATCAGTGAGTCATTGGCAAGGGATTTACATTTAAATCCAATTAGACATGAGAATCTTTCTGTTTTCGCATTTGGTGCAAAGAGTGCCAAACCAAAAGTATATCCGGTTGTTCGCGTTATGCTACAGAATAAGAAACAAAATTGGAAAAAAGCAGTTGAATGTCTAATAACTGAAACAATAAGTTCGGCTCCCATTCTCCCGCCGTCGGAGGGAGTAATAAATAAAATGAAAGAATTAGGAATGGAGTTTGCAGACGTTAGTGCTAGTGAAGGAGAGACATGTGATTGCGAAATATTGTTGGGTGCCGATGTTTTCTGGGATGTTGTGCTGAGCGAGAGAGTTAAAATATCTCCACACTTAATGGCAATTAAATCCCATTTGGGATGGCTCGTGGCGGGATGTGAGTTTGAAGGTAGTGTAAGTCAGACATTTTCAATTGTTGTTGGCAATGCAGTATTATTGAATGATTTATCTAAGTTTCATGATCTGGAGAGTTTAGGGATAATTGATAAAGGTGACTCTTCTTGTGAAAATGAACAGTTAGAAAAGTTCAGATCAAATCTTAAATTTGATGGTAATAGATACACAGTAAATCTTCTATGGAAGGATAATGCAAAGGAAA
This sequence comes from Hylyphantes graminicola, assembly GCA_023701765.1. Taxonomy (NCBI): domain Eukaryota; kingdom Metazoa; phylum Arthropoda; class Arachnida; order Araneae; family Linyphiidae; genus Hylyphantes; species Hylyphantes graminicola. The sequence continues at coordinate 67,610,286 of CM043112.1, forward strand.
TGTTAAAAAGTAATTTTGAAGTGGCGTCAGAAAGATTTCGGAGATTACGTTTGCGTTTTTTAAACGATTTGGATCTCTTTAATGAGTATAAAGACGTAATTCAGGGTTATGAAAGCGAAGGTATAATAGAAAGGGTTGAAAAAGAAAGTATTCAAAAGGGAGTTGAATTTTATTTACCACACCGAGCAGTTATTAGAAGCGATAAAATAACCAGTCGTGTGAGGGTCGTGTTCGATGCTTCAAGTCATGCAAAAAATGAGCTATCGTTGAATGACTGTCTCCATGTTGGACCCAATTTGTACCCTGATATTTTAGATTTGTTGCTTAAATTTAGAGAGAATCCCATCGCATTTACAGCAGATATACGCCAAGCTTTCCTTCAATTGCAGCTCGATCAGAATGATAGGGATGTATCTAGATTTTTTTGGGTTAACGATCTTAGTGAGGAAAATCCAATTATTTATAGATTTTGCCGCGTGTTATTCGGCATAAATTGTTCTCCTTTTTTGTTAGCGGCTACAATAAAGGAACATATTAAGAAGTATGCTAAGAGTTTACCATCAACATTTCAGATTTTAAATCAAAATTTGTACGTCGATGATTTAATAAGTGGGCAGAAAACAGTTGAAAATGCGTTCCAAACTAGTCTTGAATGTATACAGATATTTAAGGACGCAGGTATGGATTTACGGAAATGGCAGAGTAATAGTAAACAGCTTCGTGAAATGTGGAGAGAATCAGATGTACATGTAGAAAACGAAAACAGTGAGAATAAATACCTAGCCCAAAGTGACTTCCCTCTTAAAGTTTTGGGATTAGGTTGGAATCCGGAAAAAGATACGCTTTATTTTGATATAAGAAATTTAATCACTGTCATTTCAACCCCAGTTTTGACGAAACGTCATATTCTGAGGGTAGTGAGTATGATATTTGACCCCATTGGTTTTCTCGGACCTCTAACGATTCGTATTAAAATGTTGATTCAATTATTATGGAAGGCCAACGTAGATTGGGACGAAACTCTATCTTCAGATATTGGGTCAGCATGGGCACAGTTGTGTGATGATATCCGAGAATTAAATTTGTTTAAAATTCCTCGCTACTACTTTTTTGAAATAGGGAATAGGGAAATAGATAGCCTTGAACTTCATTTCTTTTCTGACGCCAGTTTGAAGGCTTTTGGTACAGTTTCTTATTTCAGAATCATTACTAGAGATGGAAAAATTGTTACCTCACTAGTCTCCGCAAAGGGAAGAGTGTCACCTTTGAAATCAACAACTCTTGAGTCGGAACAAACTTTGCCTCGTTTAGAACTTATGGGTGCAGTGTTGTCAGCAAGACTAACTAAGACAGTGTTGAAGTCCTTTAGTGCAACATTACGTGTGGACAAAATATGCCTTTGGACGGATTCGTTAATTGTGCTCTGCTGGGTGAAAACTTCTCCTCTCAAGTTAAAGCAGTTCGTATCGAATAGAGTCAAAGAGATACAAGAGTTGACTTCAGGAGCCACCTGGTTACATGTGTCCGGTAAAGATAATCCAGCGGACTTGATATCTCGTGGAGTACCTATGTCTGTACTGCGAGAGTCACGACTCTGGTTTCACGGTCCCGACTGGTTGTCACAATCTGAAGCAGACTGGCCGTCTCAAGAGCATCAAAAGGTTGACAACAACTCACTTGAGATGAAGAAGATGATAGTTCACGAATGCCTTGTACAACCGAAGGAACAGCTACTTGACCTTTCCAGATACAGCTCGTACCTAAAAGTTCTGCGAATCGTAGCCTGGATGAGAAGATTCGCTACAAGAGCCAGAGGAGAAGCATGCCAAGGTGAAAATCTGACAGCCCAAGAACTTGAAGAGGCAGAGAAGATCTGCATACGGGAAGCTCAAGCCGAGTTCTACCCGTCAGAGATGAGGAGTCTCCAACAGAGAAGACCGGTGGGCCGGGACTCATCAATCTTTACCCTGACTCCATTCCTTGATGAAGGTGGCATCATAAGAGTGTCAAGCCGTTTAGATGAAAGTGATCAATTGACGTATGACGAGAAGAAGCCAGCACTTCTCCCGAACAAAGCAGCGTTAACCAGTCTCATAATTCGCAGAGAACATGAACGAGCCTTTCATGCTGGAGTTGACTACACTCTGACCAAAATGAGAAGGAGGTTTTGGATACCGAAGGGGAGACAGTGCATAAAACAAGTCCTTCATCGTTGCCTCATCTGCCGAAGATCAAATGTGAAACCAGCGTCGCAGATGACTGCACCTATCCCACGAGACAGATTGGCCATGACGCCACCCTTTTGCGTCGTAGGAGTGGATTTCACAGGGCCAGTCTTCGTGAAGGTGGATGAAGAGAAAGAAAAGGCTTACATTTGCCTTTTTACCTGTGCAGTAACAAGAGGGGTACACTTGGAGCTCGTATCTAGCATGTCCACAGAGAAGTTTCTTCTAGCACTTCGTCGTTTTCTGGCCCGCAGAGGCAACTGTAAAGTCATCTACTCTGACAATGCCAAGACATTTAAGAGTGCCAAAAAGGAGTTGTCCTCCCTCAACAAAATCGTCAGGGACTCAGCCATACAGAATTTCATCTCTACAGAAGGGATAACCTGGAAGTTCATCATGGAACTATCCCCATGGTGGGGAGGGTTTTATGAACGCCTAATGAGAACAATCAAAGATCCACTCAAAAAAATCCTTGGAAGAGCACTACTAAGTTTTGAAGAGATGACAACAGTTCTTGCAGAAGTTGAAATTGTTGTGAATCACCGTCCCTTGACTTTTGTATACAGTGAGTTTGGAGAACCTGAAGCCCTGTCCCCAGCCCACTTTCTGTACCCCGACAGGAACACCCTTGATTACCCGACGCACTTCGTGGAACTTATTAACAACGAGTCATCCAGAGAGAACTTAAACAGAAGAAAGAAGTACCAAACTGTGCTTTTAAGCAGAATTTGGAAGAAATGGAAAGACAACTACCTACTGCAACTAAGAACTGCGCACAATTCGACGACTCCCGTCCCAAAGGCAGAACTCAAAGTTAAAGACGTTGTACTCTTAGAAGGAAACACCAAGTCCAAGTTTCTTTGGGACATTGGAATTATCGAAGAGACATTCAAAGGTAGAGATGGACTGATAAGATCTTGCCTCGTTCGAACACGAAAAGGATCATATAAACGGTCAGTACAGTTACTATACCCTCTGGAAATTAACTAAAATATGGTCACTCAGTATACTCACTCATTTAGGACAATAGACATTATATATTATTGATTTTCAATTTATGTTAAATATGTCAAGTTCTTAAATTTATATTTTCAGATTAATAATTGGTGAACTCTGTAAGCAGAGTTCAGGTGGGGAGTGTTGCGGAATCCATCGTTAGATGGCGCTAGTTGTCCTTGAGAGACACTCCAATTCATGTAAATGTTATATAATCAGAACGAATAAATGGTGTGCTTACGCCAAGATGTGTTTATATGATCTCCCATAAAATAAAACTGAACCACCAAGTGCATATTTTTTATCAATAGTCACCTCCTGATACACAGTGGGGAAAAACCATACACTTGTGACGTGTGTAACAAGTCGTTCAGACACAAAACCAGCCACCAAGAACACGTCTTGATTCACTCTGGCGAAAAGCCACATGTTTGTAAAGTGTGTAGTAAGGCATTTGCGAAGAAATTCAACCTTCAAAAGCACCTCCTGATTCACACTAGAGAAAAACCACATGAGTCTCTGCAAAGTGTTTAAGAGGGACTGACAGTCCCATAGAGCTAATGCATTAGCTTTGAAACTTTTGCATAAGAATTGGCTTGCCTTGTTAAACCATTTTCCCCAGGTATGGGAATCCTCATACCATCAATTTAAAACAAAATTGAAAAGAAAATAACATGCAGGTATTTAATTATTAATTTATAATTTTTTTAAATAGTGTCGCCATCTGCTGCTTATTTTTGGCATTCTAAAACTTTGAAAATATATAATTAAATAACTAGAAGACATTTTCAAATTTGTTTCATTTCAATGTTGTGTTGCTATCCCATACCTGTGGAAAAAGGGCTAACTTGCAGTCATTAAGAAAGTGGGAAAAAATAGGTGGGGGATGTCTTCAATTAGAATGCCATGCCCCCCCCCTAAATGGATTATGGATTTGAGAGATATAAGAAATGGGAGAGGATGGATAGCCATTTTCTTGAGAAATGGGGTGACACGTCACCCTGCGTCTACCCCCACTTGCAGTACTGCTAACATGCCAAAGCGATGCTTCTGTGGTGAAGTTGTGATTCCATAATTAATGCATTAGATCTAAGGGACTGACAATCCTTCGTAATCTATCTGTTGTGTGAAGGTAGAAAGCATTTACATCTTGTGGTCAAAGCCGAAAGAGGGAGGCAGCAATTGAATCGGTGAGTGCAGAAACCACTTCAGTCAAAAAAGTCAGAAAACTCGTTTTCAATGAAAATAAGCGTAGAAAGGCAAGATGCGTGTTGGGTGCAAAAACTATGTTAGTCTGTTGAGTGGTTCCATACTTTTTTTTTTTTGAATTATCGTCGCACTAGAGCTACACGAGGGCTATTGGCGACGGGCGTCGTATTTTAGAACCACAGTCAGGTGACGAGCCACACCTGAATAGGCACCCAACGCAACCGTTAAGGGCGACATCGTACGCAGCGGGTTCCGTAAATACAGGACGTTTGTTTCGGGTGTTGAGTGCAGAAATAGAGGAGGAGTTATTACGTTTTTTCTCCCTCCTGAAAAATTTGAAATTTGTGACTGACGTCATTTGTGCACTCACCTATTCAATTGCTTATCAGTCAAACAATTGGTTTCACTGCCAAGTAATGATGCAGTTATGTAAGTTTTGCGAGATGTAAAAAGATGGCTCTTGTCATTTATAGGTGTCTCATTCTTTGTGTTCATATTCTATAAATGTGTTATATTGTTTTTAGGGGATAACTTTACCTTCATATCATTCTTTCTATTTTATTCACTATGATGAAATTGTGCAATACATTGTGTATTTATTTATATATAAACTTTTCAAGACACTCAATTGAGTTTTTAATACTTTTTTTTCAACAGTTTTTACTGAGAGTTAAATGGTTTTATGTAAAATTTTTTAAAAGCCAATTATCTGCTATTTATTTTAATTTAGAAAAAATGTGTTAAAAATGTATCTATGTGGAGAAATTTGATGAGCAATAAAAGATAATTTTTATTCGGTGATGCATTTTGTTTATTTGCTGAATTTCAAATTTATTCTTTAATGGATTTTAGAAAAAGCAGGTACTCTGGAAAGTTCTTTACATTGCATATAGAAATCTCCAAAGCTCGGAAATCATGCACAACTTTTTGAAATTTCATCACAAATAAGTAAGGCATAACTCAGCAACCAAGTATTACCTTGTTGCTGAGTATAAGGATTAAGACCAATTATTTAAAAAAAAAAACTAATTTAGGATAGTGTCTGGGATTAACATTTATTTCATCTTTAGGAACATATCAAAATTCTTATTTGCTACAATGGTGCTATAGTCAGCAGGATATTTTTTTTATTACCTTGTTCACAAAACAAAGGTTTAAAGGTGATTAAATTTTTAGTTGTTATTTAATTTTGTCGATGAATAGTTCAAATTCTTCATGGTGACTAATTCATAATTTGGGACATAGCCTTTCCTTAAAGTTTGATGGAGCTAATCTTTCCTTTCCTTCGTCACTGATTTAAATCTGCATTAGGAAGAAAAAAATTCTTTTCATTTACAACTGTTATTTTGATAGTGAAACCGAAACAACCAGTGAAATCATATCCCACCTCCAAAGCTTCTTCCACACCAAGTTAGGACACACCATACATTCAATCGGAGCCAAGGTTTTTCCCGCTAGAGGCGCTGCAATACGCTGAAGGCCGAAAATGAAGAAAAAGCGTTATGTTCCGGGCTGCAAAACTGGATATAAAACTTAAATTAACCAGGGCCGTGTGGTGCTATGATGCAGAGAGGCGGCCGCATCAGGCGGCATTTGGGTAGGGGCGGCAAATTTCGAGATTCTAACCTCCATTTTTTTTTAAATGCTTCTTAAAAAAATTAACTTAGTATTTACTAAATCTGTGTAAAATAAATACTTCAAAAGCTTCAAATGTGTGAAGAAAAAGAGCGGCAATTCTAATGAATATCCGAAATAGTGAGAAGGAAATTAGATCTAATACAGGCCCGAGCTGGCTTGGGGGAAAGGCCGGATTGAGCGGGAAATGCGCTCTTTCTGTCGGTTTGTTATCTTCAACAAAGAGAGGGCGGTCTACAAAAAAGCCACTGCTAGGAGACTGCATGTTTTTTTATTTGTGCTAAGGGGGCGTCATACCCACTCCCCCCCCCAAGTTTTTTTGAAAAATGGTCATTCGGCAAATTTGAGAAATTTTCGTCGTTTTTAGTTTGATACCGAAGTGCAAATTTCAATGAAATGTGCACACAAATCCCGACACAACGCTAATGCCGACTGACAAAACAGATCATTCGACAAACTATAAAAAATTTTGTTGTTTTTATTTTAATACAGACTTGTGAAATTATTTAGTCAAATGTGTACACCTATAAAAATCCGGAAACAACGCAAATGCCGACTCGCAAAACTCGATAAGTTATAAAGTCATTCGGTAAATTTTAGAAATGGCTAGCAGCTGGCAATTATATATTAATAATAATTAGTAAGACATTAATAGAAAATTTAGACATTGTAGCACAAAAGTTTATTAATATTTATTTATTAATCTTCACAATGCTTTAAAATAATTTAAATTAAATTGCTCGCTGTTAGATGGCCTTCTATCTATCTTATTCTTTCATATATAATATGAGAATATGCATTGGCGGTTTGACGGAGGGGGGGGGGGGTAACCCTATGAGATTGGATAAAATACTGGATAAAAAGTTTTTCCAAAAATAAATGCGGTTAAAAATTTAAATTTAAAAAGAATTTTTTTTTTTTTGGATAAAAAGTATTGATAATTGAGGTTTACATTTGAAGGGCAAATATTTAAAACCCAATATCTGCAACTTAAAACTCTTAAGTTACTTTTGCACTCAAACTTTAATATACAGAATGTTGTTAGCTTCGCGAACCATATAAATAAAAGTGGTTTCAGTCAAAGCTGGAGGATCTGGACTTCGGTGCGCACTGCTTTTAGTGAGCCGAAATTCTCATCAGTGGTTCTCGTCGCATTGGGAAACCAACTAAAATGCAACTGATGTCAATTACTTCGTTTCAATTTATGACTAAAACAGATAATTAGAATCTACTACTTTGAACTAAAACTATTATTGACTTAATTTGATTTTTTAAAAAAACAAAATGAAGACAACACGTATATTCAAAGCCCAGGTTTTACTCTTCTAGGTTCTACTCAGCACATCACATTTTTTTTAAATATTAAACTTTAAAAATTATATGTAGGAACATCACTAATGTAAAAAAATATATGAAATAATTGGGAATAATTAATCATAAGGGATTGATAGAGCACATTCATTAAAAATTTATCAAAACTGTACCAATTTGGAGATCTGTGACTCAAAAACGCGCAACTATATTTACAAAAGTTTTGAAAAATCCATTAATGATTGATTGAAAATGATTATCTTGGGGATAGCTTTTGCGTAGACACTAGACATCCGAATAATAATTAAAAATTGCAGCAATTCACACTAGACCTTGTTCCACCAGATAGAGACTTAAAAATCCATCCTGGAACACGCAAAAAGCTCATTCAGGCAAAACACATGACGCGCTTGTTCCAGAAGTGGGTGGGTGGTCCACTTGTCCCCTTTTTTTCCTTCCCCCAAAGCTTGAAAGACCCATCTTTTTTCTACAAAGGGTACCCCTGAGGGAATAGGTTTCGGGGAAGACTTTCCCTTCCACTATTCACTCTGAAGTCAGATGGGAAATCTCAATGACTTTACGACCTCACTGCGATTGTGGGCTGTGTTTCCCAAAACACAAAAGGTGTCTAGACAAGTGCCATTTAAAGTTACAGTAGAATTGCTCTTTTCTGGGGGAAAAGATCCAATGTATCTTGAATTCGTATAGCTTCCCACGAAATTTTCTATTGATTGTTCCGAAAAGGGAGAGTCTTTCAAGGAACCGTAGATCATAGATAAGGCTTTCAAGATCTTTTCTTTAGTCGGAACCTCTACATACCAGCCTCTTGTAGGATAAGTTTACGCAGACGTCCAGATGTGCTTTTTAGTAATAAAATTAGTGATGACCACACATGGTGACACGGTCGGGTCACATAAGGGGGTGGCGCACATTGGGTCCAACATTCCAATTGGGTGGTTGCTTTTTGTTGTTAAACTGCTCGCTCATTTTACCTTTCAATTTCAATACTTTCACAGGCCACTTGCGGAGGCCACATGATCTCTAGAAATCTTGTACTTTTATTTTGTTTTGGTTTTTTAAACTTACTTTTCAAGAGGTGTTTGAGAGACAAAACGTATCGGTGTCCACTGTTTTTGTTTTATTTCGTCGATGCGATGATGCTCGTATGATTGTCCATTATTAAAACAATCTCTCAACTTATCTGTCTTTATTTTTGACATGTCTCCTAAAACTAAAATTGGGACTAAAAGAAAATCAAATACTCTTGATTTATACTTTACGAATGTTGCGGCTAACAAAAAAAATTTGAACAAGAGCATATCGAAAAAAAATAATGCTTTTTTAAATTTTGAACACCAAGAATATCGAGAAGAAACTTTAATTGTTCTTTGGGAATGAGGTAAGAATTTATTTTTTTAATTATTATATAAGTTAATTAAATAATTAAATGTATTATCATTTTAGGAAGATAAATTACATATATATTTAAATATGTACTTGTACTTAAAAGAATATAAATTGATAAAAATAGCCATAATTTTATAATAATATATAAAAAAATTTAAATGTAAATTTTACAATTGGAATTGCATATGTCAAAGATACTTTTCCATAATTTTATGAAGCCAATTAATTTGTGTTTTGTACAATCCTGTAGATATTCGCATTGTTACTATTGAAAAATGTATAAGAGATCAAATATTTTTTTTATTTAACTAATTACACTTAAATAATATTAAATCACTAAATACGCATAATTTATATTTATAATACATTAATAAAATTGTTTTTTATATTAAATAAAAAGTATATCATTGATAATTAATTTACATAAAAAAGTGAATTATAATAGAATTAATTAACTAATTGATTCAAAATCAGTATTTATTTAGAACAAGGATGTAATATGCAAACCTCATTTCCAAAGAACCAAGTTTCTTCTCGATATTCTTGCTGTTGAAGTCATATTGTAAAAGTAATTAAATTTTTATCAGAAGAAGTTAATTTTTTTCCTTATTATAAGTTTAATTAAAAGTATTTAATGATTTTTAATTTCTAAAAATTTAATTATAAGTATTTAAATTTCAATTTTTAAAATTTATGAATCATAAAAAAAATAATATTTTATTCGGCAAAAGTGTGCTACACGCATTTAATTATAATATAATTTAAATAACTTAACTTAAAAAAAAAACTAAACGAAATCTGTTTTTATCGAACAGTTGTGAATAATGTAAAAATTATTAAAAATATAAAAATAGATTTCATATGGGTGATGGAAAAAAAATTCAGTTTAAAAAAAATCAAGAGCGGCATTTTAATGATTTGCATCATATGAAAAAAACATACCACACGGCCCTGAAATTAACTGTCGATTTTCTTTGTTTAAAGCACCTAATAATGAGGAGGATCTTAAAGTACGGCACAAGAATATCCCAAGGAAGGATGGTCTGCTGAAAAGTACCGAAATGGTGATTTTTTAAGGGGAAGTCTAACACCTCCCCTCCCTTTTCTCTTCCCTTGTTAAGTCTATGGGACCGTTTTTAATGCTCACTGACTTTTTCCCGCTAGAGGCGCTGCGATACGCTGAAGGCCGAAAATGCAACGAACCAGTTGAGCCACTCTCTCCCATAGACATCCCGCGTTATGTCCCAACTTGGTGTAGAAGGAGCTTTGCCACCTCTGACCTAAATACGCCGTGGACTGTGTCTAAATTGTGGAGGTGGCAACAGATGGCAACATCTGTCATATGTGTTTGTTTGTGTCTTGTGTTGTCCTACTTGACGATGGTTTATAAGCGGGTCCTTGCGACCAATATGTCAACCAACCAACCGTGGACTGAGGACTTTCGAGTTTCGACCGTTCCTAAACCGCATTACACCCCGTTTTTCTGAAGAGGGCAAAAAGAAGAAAAGTAGTGCGCGTTTGCCGTTTCGCCTATGATTGTTTACTATAATTTCTTTAAGTTTAATATAACAAAACCGACCTTAAGTTTGCAGTATACAAATGTTGTACGAGAAAAGGGGTAAAAAGTTCTCATTTTTGAGTGCAAGAATCGAATACGAAAAGGTATTTCACATTCAATAAACAAATTGATTTGTTATTTCAAGACATAAATTTATTATTTTTATTAGTTAAGCTTCAGTTAGAGTGTTATTTTAATTATTTTTTCCCTTCGATTTTGACGTAACAGGGCGCACGAATATCAGGGTCGAAAGGAGCAGCCAATCAGAGTACGCGAAATCGCGGCGCCAGCCGGGTTGTTTACCCAGTTTCCTCCGCTCAGTACATTTCTCTGCTGCAAACTTAAGCTCGGTTTTGGTATAAACTTATTTCATTCTTATTTCTAGCAAAAGCAACGGAAAGTCTGAAATTATTACTTTCTTCAAAGAAATGAACAACACATATTTTTTTTTTGCAAAATACTGTTTTTATTATATTCAAAACAACTTTATCAAACAAATATGAAGAATACATGGGCAAGAACCACTTGATTTTTTAAGTGTCTGCTTGGTGGACATGGCGATAGGAAACCGGTTTTTCCTTTGGTTCTTCATTTGCTGTATAAACGTGTTACTTGTGTCTACTTATCTCTGGCGTGAATCAGGGTTGCCTCGAAAGAACACCGATTAGACGATTTTCTTTCTCGCTATCGATACTGTGAAGGAAAGTCTTTCTACGAAATAAAGCGGTTCTTCCCGTGTACTCTTCATATGGAAATGCATTTTGAGCCTTTAAAAACGCGTTTACTCTTAATACTGAAAAACAATTCATCATTTATAAATTCCCATAATTTGTTTTTTGAAAAAAATACATCTTTCTTAAAGCCTTTTTAGCATAGATTATTTTTAATAAAATAATTTCTTAGAGTTTTTTAAAGTTAATTCTTTACTTGAGTTAAGTTAGTTTTAGTTCAGTTCCTAAGATCCTATCATAAACTGAAGCTTACTGCTCTGTTCCTACTAACAAAAATTAAATCAGTGCCACGAAATACCTAATTCATTATTTATGTAAACAATTGTATACCTAAAACGTGTAAAAAAAATAGGTATCCCCATATATACATTATAACCAACATTCAATATAATGTTGTTGTTACTAATTCTCATTCTGGTGTGGTCCTGACAGAGTCAAATGTTAATGGAGAAAATAATGTTTAAATTATTTCATTGTCTCACTAATACCAGACATTTTGTTTTTAAAAATGGTATATAAACATTTTAAAGCTAGGTAAGTTTTCAGGATCTGATCAGTGCAGAATCGATTAAAAAAATTGAAAATGGTTGGTTCTCAACTGTGTTAAAGTTAAGTGAAATACAAGTTCAATTTATCCGAAAAATCGGTTTTATTTATATAATATATATTAATTCATATATATATATATTATATATATATATATATATAAATTATTTATATATATATATAAATATATATATATATTAAAATATATATATATTATGTGGATTATATATATATATATATATTATATATATTATTAGTATATATAAATTAAAGTTATATAATATAATGTGGATTAATAGATATATATATATATATATATATTATATATATTATATATTATATATATATATATATATATCATATTATATATATATATATAATATCTATAATAATATATAATATATATATATATATATTATATATATATATATATATATATATATATATATTATTATATATATAAACCGATATTTTATTTTTTTGCTGCTCAATTTTATGATCCTGGTACCTATCGGATATAGCGGAAATCTACCGGGTGTTATCAAGATACCAAAATGAATCTCTCCAAATTAAATAAATGATGAATTATATTTATGACACCTTGTTATCAGGGGTTTCAGGGGTGTGTCTCCCTATCTGACTCTACCCACTAATGCATGAATTTTTATTTTCATCCCCAAAAAATATATATGTATCAGCTTTAATACTCACCACATTATGGGAAAAATACTTTAAAAAATGTAACTGCATTAGAATTTTAAAATGATTTCAATTTTTAAATTTTTTTTTTCCATATGACAAAAATCCAACTGCAAAATTACAATTTTGATAATAATGACTAGAAAAACTACTAAATATATTTCAAAATAACCCTCCTTAACTTACAATTAATTTTTCAAAACAATTTAATTTGTATTTAGTACTAATATTATTATTCCTTGAATACTGCCAAAAACGTAATTTCACAAAAAGTTAAAAATTCACTTTTTAATTTTGGATACACTTTTACTACTGTCATCTATGAGGATTTAAAAGTATTTAGTAACTAAAACTTTAAAATGAAATGTAATAGATGAAAAAACACAGATATGTCCTTGGGGATTCTCTAAATATAAAAGAATAAAGTGGATTATGTTACTTGTTACCAAACGGTAACAGATATGGCATTAGAGGGTTAATGCAACAAGTTAACAGTTTTGTCTAGGTCACAAAAGGTAGTTGAAGTATATGAGACGTCTAAATTTGACTAAAATATATGTGATAAGTCATTTAAATGTTTTTTTTTTCATATTAATTTAAATGATAGTGGGAAAAGTCTATTTTCATATTAAAACATAATGATTAAAAAAACAATTTAGAAAAAGCGTACAAAATGAATTATCGTCAATTAAAAAAAATATCTATATTTGTTTTAATTCAAGCAAATGAATTAGCAGCCTCATAATTTATGCAGGTGAGATTGTTTTCAGTGGAACGAATATTTAACTTAGCGGTCCAATCGTATTTATGTCGCTGTTGTCGTCAAGTGTAGTTTTAACGAAACCAAAACAGGTGTGCTAGTGTCTAGGGCAATTTTCACTCTAGAAAATTTACAAGATACAGCAAATCATTAAAATTTTATTTCATTGCCTTATGTTTTTAATCTTGCTCAAAATTCCTATTAATTTGTTTTTGAAATGCATGTAACTTTTTGAAGTATTAGTTTGTAGATTTAGATTAAAATTGTTTCTTATAAATTCAAATTTATTTTTTAATTTATATATATTTTTAAAAAATTTTTAATTTATTAAATTATTAATACAAAAAAATAAAAAATCTGAACAATAATTACCATGAAGTACCGAATTCCTCATTTTATAGAAGAATATTTCAATTAAAAGGCAAAGCAAAATAAATACGTCAGAAACATGTCAACTCTATTCTAAAATATTATAGAATTTTTCTTCTTTTTTTATTACCAGTAGTTTTGTTTTTGAAAATGTTTATATTAAAATTTTATTTTTTGAATCTTTTAAACCTAAACTTTAAAATAAAATAAAAATATGTTGTATAACTGGTTTCAGTGGTTAAAGTTTTATTAAAAAAAATATTTTTTATGTTCTAAAGAGAAGCATCACTTTACGAGTAAATTGTGGTGGTAGAATAAAATCTATCAAAAGCAAAGCTTTACAAATATAATTATTCCAATTGTTTGAAATATTTGTTGTGACCCTAAATGATTAGTCTAAATTATTAGTTATATTGAAAAGAAAAATACACACCCTCTCATCTTAATTATTAGTGATTGATAAGGTAAGTTTTACAAAGTGTCGCCATCTGCTGGGTGGGGTAAATTTTGTGGCTTCGAAATTTAAAAAATATACTGTGTATAATATATAGTGCAATATACTAAATAGTATATAATGTGTATATTTTCGTAAATAAATTTTAACTTCGTTTGTACATTCATATAGAACTGGATTTTGAGCCTTTAACCCAAGTTAATTTTTAATGGTAAAGAACTATTCATTATTTATAAATTATCTAAATTTGTTTTGTTTTTTTAAGAATATATATATGTTTAAAAAATTTTTAGCAAAAAAATTTAATTAAATTTGAACAAAGCAATTTTAATATTTTTAATATAATAATTTCTTAGAGTTTTAAATTTTAATTAGCTAGTTTTAGTTTAGTTCCTTAGATTCCTGCAAAAACTGAAAGCTTAATGCTCGGATCCCACTACTAAATTTGATTCAGTGCCACGAAATACCGTATTCACATGTATGTAAGAATATTACCTAAACGAAAAAAAGTTATGTCCAAATATATTACGCCAATATCAAAATAACAGTATCCCATAAGGCAGTCGCAAGCCCTAGCACATGGCATGGCCTACGCCACTAGATTGGCATCATTTTTGCAGATGACTTAAAAGTGACGAGTACAGTAAATTCTGTTGAGCAAATTGAGCAAAGTAGGGTATTTGACTAAATTTTTTTTTATTTTATTTGGCTTGAATATGTTATCTTATGCCAAAAATATAAGGACCCCGTATTTTTTCTTTTTTCAAATTCCCATAAAAAGGCAGAGGAATAAAATGATTAAAAATCAGGACGAAAAATCACTCTGAAAAAACCCTTTCTGGGCTGTCACGTTGGTATCTGTGATGTCACTATTGAACTATAAACAATCTTTGAAACACCATATTGGAGATCGATTTTTTAAGGGCAAATTTGAAATATACACTTCCTGTAAAACAGCCCAACATTTTTCTCAATATTTATTATTTTCAATAGTAAATGAAATTAAATCAAGTTTAATCAGAAAACAAAAAACATCACGCCGGTTTGTTTGTAGTTCATAGTGACGTCGTCCAAACCGACATGTTTTGATCACATGATAAATTACTGAGTGGGCTGCAAGGTGGGGCATGTCGTTCAGTGTGAATAAATGCCTAACCTTGCATTTGGGTAAGAACAATGTTAATTATTCCTACAGGGTTTTACAGGGAGAAAGTATTCAAGACAGTGAGTTTGTTAAAGATTTAGGAGTTTTTGTGAGCAATGATTTTAAAATGAGTAAACAATGTGTTGAAGCAAGTAAGAAGGCCAATCGAATGTTAGGATATATTAGAAAAAGTATCACTTCTAAATCTAAAGAGATTATTTTGCCATTGCATAGGGGATTGGTAAGGCCACATCTGGAGTATGCTGTTCAGTTTTGGTCCCCCTTTCTCAGAAAAGATATTGAAATGCTTGAAAAGGTTCAACATAGGGCTACAAAAATGATTAAGGGTTTATCGGGTATTTATTATGGTAATAGATTAAGATCGTTAAACATGTATTCCCTGGAAAATAGGAGAACAAGGGGAGATTTAATTCAGTTGTTCAAGTTCATTAATCAGGGGGACATGGAGGGCTTAGGTTTTACCTTAAATAGCCGGACCAGAGGGCATGGTCAGAAATTGAATAAATCATGCTTTAGAAGGGAGGTTCGAAAACATTATTTTTACAATAGAGTCGTCAATGAGTGGAATGCTTTACCAGAATATGTTGTGTATTCGAAGAGAGTGGAAGATAATTTCTGGCAGACATGAGGTATATATTCATAAAAAGAAGCATATTAAAAATGCAGTTATTATTGCATATAACTCTTCAGCAAAAGCATTTTTTGTGAACCAGTAACCCATGATGCATTGTAAAAACGGCAAAACGTGGATTCACCACGCAATCGTTTGTATTGCGATGTACGGGATTGCGCAATCAATGGGCATATCTGCTACTTTCTAAATCTATGATAATTATGGGGAAACAGCAACGCAATATATATTTCAATTGTTGCCAGTGATTGTAATAGCTTAAAATAATTGCAACTGGAAGAAGAAACTTTAAACATTTTAGAATAAAATAAGTTAAGCAAACAGCATTTCTGTTGCCACTCAAGACCTGAAACCTGCCCATTCCAAACCAGAAAGTTTATATTGTAAACAAATGAAGCCACTTTGGTGGTGCAATCGTTAGAACGCTAGCCCACAGCCTTCGGAGCTGCAGGGGTCGAGCTCGAATCCTGGTCAGGCATGGATGTTTTTCAACGTCAATAAATGTTATTATTTGTTTATGTGTTTATGTGTTTATGTGTTTTTTTTTAGGTAAATTAAGTGAGAGGCTGTATTATTGGGACAACATGGTCACTAATCTTTTCCGTTTTGTTTCAGAATCTATGTTTGTTATTGATTAAGGCATGACTTTAGGCAAATTTTTGTTGGGCATTTCAATAATGATGGTTCCCTAGTTTACAGTGGAAAACTTTGGCTGCTTTCCCATAATTTCCTCCCCAAATCATGTCCGTAAGGACTTATTATGAGTTTTGAATAAAAAAAGCTTTTTTTTTTAGATGGTGACAAATAATAAACTATTTATCACAACGAATTGGGATTTTTAGTATTTTCATTAGAAGCTTGTCACCTTTCTTTGCAACAAAAATTTGTTTTTATAGCAATTAGTTCCACCTTTAACAACTCTATGACCCCTGGTCGCAGTGCTTGGCTCTAACAGAGCCCCCCTTACAATGTCATAAGTCATAAACAACTCTATTTAATGGTTCACCCGTACTATTGTTTCTGGTATATTGCATTCTAAATTACTTAATTAGTTGTAATTAACAAATAAAAATGCTTTATTATTTTTTGAAAGCTATAAAAGCATTATGGTTATTAATTAATATCATGACACCTAATAAAAATGATATTTAAAACAAAAAAATCAGCAGTTGGGTCATTCTCTGTAAATGGGACATATTGCACTTTTAAAAACTGATTTTTTTTTTTTTTTGTAATTGATTAATTTTTATTATATGTGTTTCACAATTCATATATAGTAAAAAAAAACGGTTCAGATCCATTTAATGTTTTTTTTAAAGCAAATATATTTTTTTCCATATTAGACAAATATCGTTAACTTCTCTAGATGCTGAGCATGCGCAACAGACAATGCATGCTCATGCAACACCGAAACCAATGCATGCCTCTTTGACTTGCCCCAAGTGCTAAGCATTGTGTTTTAGTTCAAAAACGATTCAATTGTCTATGTAGATAAGGCTTGGTTGAATAAAAAGCGCAACTAAACCTACAGTAGACAGAGTACACGACATATATCTCTATAGGAATGCGAGTCTTTTTTTTGTTTATGGGAAAGTTAGGTTAGGTTAGTTTGAATTACTGTCGCACTACAGCTACATGAAGGCTTTTGGCGACGGAAGTCGTCCCATACAGCCACCATTGTCTACTGGATATCTATTAGTAATCTACAACATCCATTGGACGTTCGAGATTTCGATTGGACATCTATTACATATCTGTCTACAAAATCTATTTTTGGGATATCTATTAGCTATCTACGTGTAAACTAATTTAGACTTGGATATTTGGGACATCTTATATTCGTGCATCATCTCCTATTAATTGGACATCGATATTCTGGATATCTAATGGATATGCACGTCGTTATATTTTTCAACTAACTAAAATGTGATTATTATTATATATCTAAGTCAAGGAGTTCAGAGATATTCAGTCGTTGTGTTAGATTTTTCATATCCCACATAGCCATTCATTATCCAATAGACATCTATAAGACGTTATTCGGAAAATCCACGATATCCATTAGAATTTGAGTTTACCATCCATAGACGTCTTATAGATATCCGTAGTTTCCGCCGAGTGATATCCATTAGGAATCTATTTGACAGCGATATTCTAGACATCACGGACGTGTTTTAGACTTTCTGGATGAATTCGTGATATGGTGAACGTCCATTAGAGGTCCACAAACTCCATGAGTAGTCCGAGAAACATCTAATGAAAGTCCATTTGACATCGGAATTTTAGACATTAATTAGTAATAGACGCCATACTATAATTACGTATGCATATCTATTAGACGTCTACTACAACCAATTTTTAAAGATTGTAAATTCTATTTTTGATATCCGCAATAAAAAAATAATTAAAATAACTGTGTAAAATTGAGTAATGATCTTTAAAAGAAGTAAAATTGATTTTTAAAAAATCTACATCTGCCAAGTATCTGTATTTTCAATTTTACGCTTAAAAACGTATTTTATACGAGAACCAATAAATATATTAATTACTAATAGTTGAAAAATACTTTACTGTTTTTCATATAGATGGCAGCACTAAAGCTCCTTATAATATAAAAACTATTGCATTTCTCAATCGCGCCAATACCTGAAAAAAAGAAACCAGCTGTTTTGGCAACCCTGTACTGATGCACAATGGCTGACTGATAAAGATAAGGTTGTTGTCTGTGTGCTGACGCAGGCATCGGGGGAGGAAGGGTCGAAACTTTCCCCCTTTAACCAGTGCGAAGTATGAACAGGAAAATCGAAGGGAGGGTCAGGGGTGAGAAAGGAACGGGAGAAAGATGTAAATGTTTTTTTATTGTGTTTTTTTTGCACACTAATTTCTCTTAACTGTATTCTGCATAAGTTTTTTAAATTAGGAAGTAACAGATAAAAATAAAACAAAGTACTATTTACAGTATTATTTTACAAGATATAGTGTTCTTTTTTTTTTGCAACTTCTAATAAAACTAGATAAATTTAAATTGTGTACTACTGTGGGTTTTTTTTCAACCTTTCAATACATTTCTTAAGACATGCAATGCTTTAATAAATGAAAATTTAAAAAATGTACAATCAATGGGTCAGTAATGGTTATGAATTTAAGAGCAATAGGATACACTAAATTTTAGTAAAGTACATATAAAGTATAATTTTTCTATTGATATAATTCTCTTCAGACCAACTAATTTAGTAAAAAAAATAGTAGATTGATACCTAAAGCATATTTAATACCTCTTTACTGTATGTTATTACTTACTAGTAGTACTTAATACAGTAGAACATCGATTATCCGTCTCTATTTTATTCAAACTCTCCCTAATCCGAACGTATCTGAGTCAATATCAATACATTTCTCCAACAAGGTAATTTTCACCAGTCTCAGAAATCTACGGCAATTCTAAAGAGAATAATCTCAGTCCAGATTGAAATTAGCAAACCACCGTTATTAAATAATCATCAATCTCCAGAAATTCTGAAATAGTATAATCAAGGCGTTTTATGAAATTTGGATACTGCTGGAATTTTAAAATAGAAAACTTGGGCTACTCAAAAAAGTAAAAGCGAACTTCTGCCCATCCCAAATTTTCGGAAAAGTCCTGAAATCTTCTAAAATCGTGAGACTCTATAGATGATATCTACTATAAAAAAAATAAGCATTTTCTCCAGAACTCCGTTCAGATTTAATTTAAAAAATATAATTAAAATTAAGGTATCCAATCACCTTTTTTCAGCAAAAATCGACTATAGATAAAACATTTGTTTTTCGTCTTTTAATATAAAATAAACGTTCAGCTTTCTAAATCTATTTCATTTTAATATCTAGTTTTTAATAAAACCAAAGTTATAGCACTTGCGTTTTTTTAAAACGCATTACGCAAAACATAAAAACTGAAGTTCTTTATTATCAATTGCTTCCAAATTTTTACAGTAGTTTTGTAACAGTATGAAGGAGGTTTTGAACTAGAATCGTGTAAAACTATTAAGAATGGAATATTTTAAAACTATTATATGATTTTTACTCTCTTGTTTCTATGTGTCTTTGATGTAATGCTACAAACTTTTGCCTATAAAAAAAATTGGGAACTGATATCTTAATGATTTTAGTTCATGACCTATATTAATGTTGGTTAAGCATATTTTAATTTAAACGATGGAAAAAAAACAAAGAATTTGTAAAGATATCATGTTTTGCGTAAGCATGATTTTGAAGTATATTTTACTATAAATTTCCACAAATACTGAAAAAAAATTAAGATTTTTTCTTAACTTTTTTTATATTCATAACTAATAATAAAATCCCTCAATTTCATGGTTGGAATAGATTTGTCACAAAATTACTGTCAAAGGTGATCGGCCACCTTAAACAAGAAACTTTAAAAGAACTAAAATATAACGTGAATATAATAACGCTTTCTTAGAAAACAAATAATGAATAATCAAATTATCACATTTGAGACGCTATTCCAAACTGATATATGACCATAATAAATTTATCTTTAAAAATAATCTTATTTTTCACTAAATAAGTTTCTCGTACCATTTTTGTTTTGGCAACAGCAATTTAAATGACTTGAAATTAAATTCAATGGATAATTTGGCGACAAACAGTAAGCAGATGTCCGTCTAAACGTACAGACAGACGGACAAAAAGTATGAAGGGCGAGCCTCTGAGGTCATATCTTTCTAACAAAAAAAAAAGAATTGTTATTTTTAAGATCTTACTGACATGGAACAGATTTTGGAAGAGGAGAGGGACGCACATCGTCAACATGTCAATATCAAATTCTTGATTCTAAATATCTATTATAAAATCCGAAATAAGCAGTTTTCCCAAAACTCCGTTCTTATTTTAAGCTTAAAATTTTTTTTAAGAAGTTCTTAGAAAAGAAGATTCTAAGAAATTTTTAAAAAAAACTTTCAAGAAAGTTTAGTTCCTTAAACTTAAAGAACTTTTTAATTCTTCCGAGTAAAAAAAAGAAAAGTAGGCTATGTTTTAGCACTTTCTTTTCGCTAGGAATTCTCAAATACCTTAATACTAAAACTCAATGTTTACAGTTTTACTACTTAATGAAAATTCTTTATCCGTATTTTTCAATTATCCGAATTGCCTCGGGTTCTCATTAGATCGGATAATCGAGGTTCTACCTGTAAAATCATGAACAAATTGAACTATCGAAGTGAAATGCCGGGCAAGTGAAATTTCGAAACTTGGAAATAGTAAATACTGTTGCCAACAAAATATAATAAAAGTCTTGTTATAAAAAGGTCTATAGAAATGTTGCTTTATTGCTGCAGCATAAAGAGCTACAACTGACCGTTTGTCCAATAAAACAATTCGTTTCAAAGTTTTTTTATTTAAAAATATGAGGCATGGGACGGCCAAACAAAAACAATGAAAGTTGGATTTGAGAGATATTAGAAAAGGGGGAGAGCCATTTTCTTGAAATATGGGTGACGCGTCACCCCGCGTCTACTCACACTACTACCACTGCTTTTAATTATCTTTATGGTATTTCTAAAAATTCAACCCAAAGATGGCAAAGAAATAACGACAATGGGGGACAGCTGACCCAATGACCCTTGCGCCTGCAAACAGGTATAATATCGCTACTTATCTTAATTTGATTATTAGTGTTTTTACGTTAGGTTGCCAAGTAGTGAAATCTTCCAAATTAGATCAATATTTGCCTTCAACTCGGGCCCAATTTCCGGCATGGTATTATAAGTAGTAATACTAGTATTGTTTTCCTTATTACATTTCCATAATTTATTAAATGCATAAATATTATACAACTAGTTCAAAATGTAAAGTTGAATAAATTAATAACTGTTGAGTTGAATAAACTTTTTGTGAGTGTGATAGCGCTGAGTTCACTAGTTAGAAATCATAAAAGAAAGAATGAAAAGAATGTCTTAAAGAGTGTCAAGCCTCAAACATCCTATAAACAAATTAAAACTTATACTGTATCCCTATCCTTTTCATAAAACATAACCAAGTAACTTGATTTTACGACACGGTGATTTTTTAAGACATATGAACATTTTAAAAGTTGGGAGAATAGTAATTGCAGTTTTATAAATATTGTTACATGAACAAGAGCAATAATGATACCGACTGGCAAAAAAATTGTCTTTTAAATTAACATGGGGATCATTAAATTTTTAAAACCAAAAAATTAGTCGTCTATATAACTTTAGAAATAAAATTATGTTCAAATATTCTGTCGCGTAAAGACCCAACGTAGCAAATCTGGACGACCAGATAATGTTCTAATCATTATCTCGACCTCCCGTGACGCGTCTGGACAGCGGGACCATCTGGACCCTCAAGCAATTCCTAGAAATGCTGCTAGTAAGACAAGGGGAAGGGGGTCTGTGTAATGTGTATGATGTGAGTGTTTTTATTTTCGGTAACAAGTTAATACTATTATTAATGCACTTTTCAGCCAAATAAAAAATGTTCTTCTACCCTATTGTAAACCAAAATATGAAAGATTTTATTGCATAAACTTCCCATATAATTTCATTAAGGAAATTATATTCCTATAAATCTACCAATGGTTGCCTTTTTTATGTTAAAAGTCCTATATCAGCTTATTTTGTAGTCCTTTAGTATTGAAAATTCTATATGGACAACATACCTTTTAAGATTTTGCGCTCTTCAAATAAAAAACGTTAAAAACCAGCACTTTTATTTTCAAAAAACCATTTCCCTTGTATTTATTTTGATAGATAATTATATGTAATAACACAAACTTAACTGTAGTTAAATCATCCAAATAAACAGTTATCGCAATGAAAGATTAATAAAAGAAGTTTGAAAGGAGTTATGAATCATGATTTGCGAAATTTTTTGAGCTAATTTCAATAAGGAGAGAAGTGTTTATTCTTCAAACAATGTTTTACATATTTTGTTAATGCTTTTCAACATCTTACGAATAACCAACTATTGTATAGTTATCAATTGAAGACATTATTCTCGAAATATTTGTAGTGCAATCGATGTCTCCTTTTCTTCTTTTTTTTTATAAAAGGTACACTTCGCTATTTTTTTCTATTGAAAACCTTAAACTGAAACTTATGTTTGTTTCTTTCCAATTTGTATCTTTAGAACAACTTTTTTACTGTTTTTCTTCAATTATGGAAAAAGAATAACGTTTAACAACAGATAAAATCGTTAAAACTGATGCGGCCCGGAACGTCAAGAAAATTTCTTATATTTGTTAATTTAATCATTTTCGTCTGTCCATTTGTAGCCTCCTTTAGAAGCTTTTATACAGCTAATTACAGCTCTTTATTAAGATCCCTGGTCAAGTAACGATTCTGAAATGCATGTAGGAACACTTATTGACCATTTTAATAAAAAAGTTGCCGACCACTGCTATAAACGTAGAAATAAAAAAAAATAATAAAAACTTAGCTAGTTTCATGTGACTTAGATCATTAAGGCTTTCATTATTTGATTTCATTAGTATTTTTGGTGATTGGTGGTGTGACATGGTTAATGAAGTAAACTACGTTGATAGATTTTTGTAATATTATTTTGATTAATGTAGAACTGTTTCCAGTCAAAATAGATCAGCGTATGCAAAGAAATATGGTGTAGAAGACTATAGAGAGCAGAGCATCCGATATTGTCAATAATTTTGATTCATATCGGACATTTAAAAAACAAATAAGTAGGTTTGGAAAACAGTTGTTGTCACCAAGAACCACTTCTACACACACGATATTAAAACCTTGGAAACAAAATCGCAAAACACATTCAGTTTAAATTTAAACATTTAATTATTTTCAGTTAGTTATACCAGTCAGTTGTACTAATTCAGCAAACCCCTGCCAATATCAGCATTATTTTTTTAGCCTACTTTTCTTTTTTTTTTTTTAATTAGAAGAATTTTTTAAAAAAAGTAGGTATTGACAAGCTGTCGATGTCCGTCCGTACTCCCTCTAAAATCGGTTCCATCAATCCGATCTTAAAAATTATTTTTTTATTAGAAAGGTATAACCTCAGACAACCAACTTTCATACTTTTTGCCCGCCTGTCTGTGCGATCGGATGGACATAAATCTTCTATTTGCCGACGAATTTCCCATTAAATTAGCATTGCAATTCGATTTCGAGTCATTTAAATCACTGTTGCAAACAACAAAGGCTATGGACAAGTGAGATACGTCAAAATATTCAGCTCATCAAAATGAGAATACATTGAAAAATTCAGAAAAGAATTCGAATTCTAAGTACTTCAATCATTTAAAAATCTGCAAAATGTAATGCTCGTTTAAAAAGCATGGGAAGCTATTTTTATTAGAATTAAACCACCATTGCCATCGCAACAATCGCTCGGGAAACTTTAATTCTTTTAGACAATAAATTAACATAAAATTATTTTTTTTGGCATCGATCAGTTTGAAATGACGTCAAATATATTTCACTTCGAGATTCTTTGTATGTTGGTATGAAATGCTTTCGTTCTATTTAAAAGCGAGACATATTACATATTTATTCTTTGAGATATAAATTTTTGCAACCGATTAAGTAATAATTATTTAATTTTCGAAACAAAATAAATTAAACTAGCCGAAATTAGAGGGTAAATGTTTAATATAGAATTAATGCTGTGTTTGGCACCTTTTTACCTGTTAAACACAACTGTTGTGTGGAAGCGGGTTTAGTGACAGATTCTGTTCCAAACCTACTTGTCAATTTACATTTCCTATTTAAAGTGCATTTTGGAGTAGTTTTATGGTTTTTGTTCTACTTATAATTAAATATTTATGTATAAATGCAAATAAGTCAAAGGGACGATAAGTAATATTTATTTTATTGGCGAAAGAAAATTAATGAAAATGATTGATTTGGCTTTAAGAAGTTGATATTATAGCTGGGATGCTGTGTTTAGTGAAATTGATTCCAATGTATATAAATTTAATGTAGAAACGGTTGTTGATGTCACTTACTGTTGCGAACCTAGTTTTTTCAAGATAAGGAATTTTAGTAAGTATTTAAGTAACTGGAAAGTTGGCTAAATTTGACAGCATTAAAAACGTAATAAATATTTCATATATTAAAAAAAATCTAATGATACAGTTCATATTGAAATCTCATGTATGAAACTTACGTGCTTATTTGTACTTCTACTTAATTTTCGCTCGCGTGAAGTTCCTTCGTAATCAAAAACTAGTTGGTTTGTTACAGAATCTGTCACTTACACCGCTTCCACACATCATTTACGCTCATCAGGTAACACACTAACAACACCTCAGAGAGAAATTCGCCGAACAGGACCTTTAGCTAGTTCTAATTCAAACGTTTATAAGCCAAAATTAATAATTTTCTTTAATCTTCTTTTGCAGATTTGATAATTAATCTTTATCGTTTGCTAATTTTTTTGAAGATCAAAGAATAATGATGTAATATTTAATAAATTTCTTTCAGTCGCCACAATTTGAAATTTACATTAATTTTCTCTAGAAAGGGTTGCTTTAAAAATAAAAGCGAATCTTCATTTTTTTTAATGCAAATTTAAAAAATTTTATGCATCCTTCTTCATGCATATATAATGAACCATCAAAATACATTTATTGTGCTATTACAACAATCCAAATGGAATTATATTAAAAAAATAAATAGATTTTTTTAAGAGTTTTACTTTTATTTTAAACAAAGTTTCTTGTACGTTTGATGTAATTGACAACAGGGGTAGGGTAGGGTAGGGTATTTTACATATATATTCCGACTTGTGTGCTTGCTCAGTGAGCCGCTTATAAGTCTTCGTCAAGTAAGACAGACACAGAAAGAAATTTTTTACTGTCACAAAGATAGGAAATACACCCAGGGCGAAGGCGGGAATCGAACCCACGCCCGTTACAGCACGCAGACTGCTGGCCTGCGATGCTTACCACTCGGCCATCCGGGCCCCAATTGACAACAGTGAAAATATGGAATAAATATGGAATTTGTATGTTATTTCAAATTAGATTAAATTCTTAGTTATTTAAATTTTAAATAAACTTCTAATTCAAATTTTCCTAATGAAATTTGAAATGTAGCCTAAAGTGATTTTTTGCTTCAAAATGGCGTACCCCACTTGTTTGTGAGACTTGCGGTTCGTTCTGTAAAGTGGGTGACGGGCAGACTGTCGGAAGGACTGAACGATTATAACAACCTTTCGCTTTTTAACGTTATAAACGTAATGTGGAAGATAAAATTGCTGTTAATCTTAAGCGTACGACAATATACAATGCTATTCCTAAGAACAAATCGTCTCACGTATTGCGTTTCAAGGCCCGTTCCGGATCGAATTTCGAAAAATGTGTGCCTTCAGTACCAAAGGAATAAGATTCAAAAATTTAGTATGTGTACCTCCAAAAGTTTTGACTGGACTGGCTGTTTAATGCGGGAACCTTTTAGTTAGGACTCATTTTTCGCTATCGATATAGATTAGCTTGTTTTATGTGACAAATTTCATTCCTGCCTTCCTACTATCGATGCTCTGTTCGCATGTGCATTCATTCACCAATCGAAGAAAGAAAAAAAAGATGTTTTCATTCAGCACTTCTGTTGCCACTCAAGACTTTAAAAATGCCAATTAAAACATTCCTCCTTCTCAAAAAAAAAAAAAAAAATGAAAATCACAATATCACTCTATGGCTTTTTTTCAAACTGGATTCATAGCACAAGAATAAATATAGATTTTTATATATTATTTACATTTTAAAATTAAGTTTCTCGTTCGTTTGACAAAGTGGCAACACTGGACACAGAAAAAAATGATTTTTTTTTCTTGTAGTCTCTTAAATGGAGATTCAATTATTCTTTTTAAACTTTTACCTTTACTTCAATTTTTTTTACTTTCATATGAAATTTGGGTTATAGACTTGTCTGATATTTTCGCCTAAATATGATGTAACCCAATTGTATGTGAACTTGCGATTCTTTCTATGAAATTATGGGTGACGGGCAGACAGACGTACTGAACAATTAAAATACGTTATACTTTATACAACCCTGCCACCCCTTCCCAAAGTCCATTAGTTTATATTTGTACTGCAAAATGTCGTGTACTTTTTGTGATGGTTAATGCAGGCCTTTTTGCATAACAAATATAAAAAAACCGGACAGTTTCGCAATATTTAAAATATCTTCATTAGTAACACTATAAAAATGAAACTTTTTCTGTTGATAACGCAACCAGAATAAAGCGAGAGAACTGTGATGTTAAATATATATATACTTCAAATTCTTTCAAATCTCTCTCAATCAGTAGAATTTTATTTGTTAGGTATCACATCCTTTTATGAAAGCAGACTACT
This sequence comes from Hylyphantes graminicola, assembly GCA_023701765.1. Lineage (NCBI taxonomy): Eukaryota > Metazoa > Arthropoda > Arachnida > Araneae > Linyphiidae > Hylyphantes > Hylyphantes graminicola. The sequence goes on from CM043112.1 coordinate 67,637,341, forward strand.
GAATAAATTGTGATTACTATATTTTTAAGGACAAAGAAAAACATTTCTTTTACGAAAACGACCCTCGCCTAATCCTTCGCGCGCGAACCCATGAACAAGCAAGTTTGATTATCTTTTTCAGTTGCTTTGGGGGCTTGGGGAGGGGATACTCATATGGGCATTCTTCGTGTCTTGAAGGTAAATAGGAAGACAGGGCTTCTTGGAACCAAGGCAATTAGTGGGGAGAGGGGAGGGGGGGGGGTGAAAGAGACTTGCGGGGTTGTTACCAGATTTACAAATATATCTCTTTTTAACGATCGCCAAATTGCCCAAAACTTAGCTCACTCTATCGGGAGAAAATGACACTAAAAAGAAACACTTTAAAATCATTCATGTAATTGCTTGTAAATAATTTTTCTAACGTAGTTTCTGATAGTCCATTTTTATTCGCAGTAAATTTTTACTCATCCAAATATATTCAAGAATTTTTTGTGAACTATTGTATTTTTTTTTTTATTATGGAACTGCAAAATATGACTTCAAGCCTATATAAACTAAGATTCGAAAATTTTAAACTAGGTTAAGTCTTAAATTTAATAACTTACTAAAAAATTTAAAAACCTTAAAAAATTTTTAAAAAAATATTTTTAAATTTTAGTAGTTCAGCGTATTTTTCACAAAGAAGATACAAAAATTTCTTTAATTTCTTACATTCCCACCGAATTTTCCCGAGATTTTTTCTTGAGATTTTTTTTTATTTCAAAAAAATAATGTGTCCAGATTTAAATTTTAAAAAAAGCGATGAAATAAGAAAAAGTTAAAATTAACCAACTCAAATTAAATAAAATTTTTATTTATTGAAAAATAAGAACTGTAAGAAGAATATATATGTATTCATAAGGTCTCATTTTATTAAACTTTTAGGTTATTAAAATTAAATATTTTTCTTCATTTTATTAAAATTTAATTTTAATAAAATGAAGAAAAATAATTTAAGTTTTTTCTTCATTTTAATAAAATTGAAGCTTTTAATCATTTTATTAAAATTATTTTTTTACATTCCTATTTCGATTTTCCAAGGATTTGTTCTTGGGATTAAATTTTTAAAAAAAACGTAAATTAAACGGTAAACCCGATTTAAAAATAACATCCACTCTTTAATTTTGAATGCACTTTTACTACTGTCATCTATGAGGGTAATTAGTAACTAAAACTTCATAATGGAATGCAATAGACAAGAGTATGCATTAGAGAGTTAAACTGAAAACTTTATGAAATGAAACATAAAAAAATTATAAAAAATAAATAATTAAAACCGATTATGGTAAATGGAAATGAATGGTAATTGAATTTTATAAACTGAAAATTTTAAAAAAATACTAAAATCAAAAGGGCAAAAGGAAAACAAACGATTATCTTTTATGAAAAAAAAAAAGAACAAATCAATAGTGTTTTTTTACATTTTCATTTCAATTTTTTCTTAGGTATCTAATTTTTATAAAAAGGGAGATTCTTAAAGTATGTATATTAAATAATCCAAAAACAAATTAGAAAATTCAAGAAAAAAAAAGCAATATAAGAGGAACCAACTACGTAAAAAAGTAAATTTTAAAATAACTCTTCATCGCTATTTGTGATTTAAAGAAGCTTTGAATTTTATAGGGAAGAATATATAATTTTTAAATACGAATTATGAGTTTAAATAATGAAATATGTGAAAATTTTAATTTAAAAAAAACAATACGATAAAATAATGAAAATGCAACGAAACACACTTGAACTCATAACAAATGTCAAAAATCTAGCAATTTAAAATAAATTGGTTCAAAGAAATATCTAAGTATTTTATGGGACTTTATAGTATTAAAAAAAACCCTCCTCAGTTGCTAAGTATATGACTTCTCCTTAAGAACCTAAATGCGCGAGTACCAACCAAGTCCCTGTAGCTTAACGGATAGCGCACTGAGCTACGGACATGAAGATCCGTGGTTCAAATCCCGATTGAAGCGTCTCCCGGCATTGAAAGTGAAAAAAATTCGTAAAATAAGTCAAACGCTCAGTAGGACAAATCTAACATATAAAACTAGTTCAAAAATAATTTTTAAACAATAAAATAATTTTTAAACCCATTTTAAAAATTCATTGGTGGCGCCCCCTATCTTTGCATTTTTCAACTATTTGTTCTAGGTGCATTCTATCGCATCCATAAATTCAAAATGTATCCAACATGTCTAGAATTGGTATATTTATTAGATATTGTAGATCTCGTCGAGAAATGTTTTGTTGTTAGGGTTGGTCTAATAGATATCCAAAAAGTACATAAGACTGCTCATGGAGTTTGATGACCTCTAATGGACGTTCACCATAGCACGAATTTATCCAGAAAGTCTAAAACACGTCCGTAATGTCTAGAATATCGCTGTCAAATAGATTCCTAATGGATATCACTCGGCGGAAACTACGGATGTCTATAAGACGTCTATGGATGGTAAACTCAAATTCTAATGGATATCATGGATTTTCCGAATAACGTCTTATAGATGTCTACTGGATAATGAATGGCTATGTGGGGTGATTTAAAACCGCAGTCAAGTGACGAGCCGACACTGACTATACTTGAATATTGGTCAAGTATAATTTCAATGGAATAAATTGTGTTTAAGAAGGGGGGAGGGGGTCTGATAAGCGTATGATGTGTTTAGAGGAAACGACTCCTGGTCGAGAAGAGCAGGTTAAAAAAAATTGTCATACCATTTTATTTTACAGTTTTCGTCATAAATCTCTTAATGATAGCGTGACTGTGGGTCTAAATTACGATACCCGTCATTAATAGCTCTAGTGTAAGAATAATTAAAAGTTTGACCCTATGACAAATGACAGTGAGTGCGCCCTCTAGAAAGGAAGAGCATATGCTTAATAGAACGATACCCCGCTCGCCAGAAGAGACAGTCACAAGAGACACACAAAGACGACACAAACATATAGACAAATAACAACATTTATTGACAAACACAAGCATCCATTACTTACCGGGATTCGAGCCCGAACCCAGCAGCTCCAAAGGCTAGCACCCTAATCATTTCGCCTCCGGGTTAGCAAGTTTAACCTCAACTCTTGGTTATAACGTAGAAGAAGATACGAATAATCGCACACGTGAAATATGTAAAGGGCATGCGTTTTTAAAAAATCTGCACTTGAAGCGAAACAACTGATCGGTATGGAATGCGCTTGGAAAAAAATATCCAAGTTGAAGTTATCCAATGTGGACTGACCTTTACTTCAGATATGTGAGTTAGTGACGTGTGAGTGAGTGACGATTCCGTAGGAAAAGTCAAATAACATCATTTTCTAAGAATTTCTATAAAATTTAGAGACTGTATGTTAATCTACATTTAAATGCCTACAATTTGAGACTAGTTAGAAGATTCTCGCACTTATCTATAATCAGTAAATAAGATTGAGTGAGTGACGACAGTAAAAGACTCCCATGATATTTTTAATGTTGAAAGTACTGTAAAAACGTTATCACTCAAGGATCAAAACAACTGATGGCTGATTTAGAAGCCTCAATCCTTTAGGAATAATATGCCAGTTTAAATTCGATTTCTTAGTCTTCCAGTAAGTTTTGAATTGAACTTTAAAGCAGTGTTGTAGGAGTGACTCTATAACCCAGGGACACATACATAATCATAAAATTACAAAAAACTGCTGATGGTAGAAAAACACCAGATACATTTTCGGAAACTACAGAAACTAATTAACAATAAATAGTTCCGCCAAAAAGGATTATATATTTAAAATGGCCTTTTTTAGGACGTTAAAAGTTGTAAAAACATGCAGGGACAGTGTGAGGGAGTGACAAATCGGGTATTTAAATTAAATTTTATGTAAGTAAATTATAATTGTTTGATATTTTTTTGGTGGGACTAGTTAGAATGAGGGCCAGTTTACACTAACAAATCGCAAACGTGCATAGATAATTTGAAAATAAAGAGGAAAGTATCAGGGACATCGATTTGTCCCTTTACAGATGATGGCCTAGTTATAAAAAGTATTATGGCTTTCTATTTGTGTTAGAAGAAATGAAATTTAATTACCTATGAAGACTAATTTTTGTAAAAATAATATTTGTTTAAAAATTGTTAGCAAGTAATTGAAATTATTCATTTTAGAATACAGTGAAAAGGTTTTAATTTTGTAAGTTACAGCACCTAATGTTTTAACAGTTTTTTTTTCTCTTTGCAGAATAGTTATTTAGAGCATAGAAGATTCAAAATATCCTTGAAAAATAGACCAAACAACAAAAATGCCTGCTTGTGAAGTGTGTAAGAAGGTATTCACGAAAATGTCCAATCTCAAAGGTCACCTCTTAGTACACACTGGTGAAAGACCACACATCTGTCACGTGTGCAACAAGTCATTCAGTCAAAAGTCTCACCTCAAGAGCCACCTCTACACACACAGCGGCGAAAAGCCGCATACGTGCGCTGTGTGTAACCACACCTTCCGCCACGTGGCTAATCTAAGAACCCACCTTGTTACACACAGCGCAATAAAACCGTTTTCTTGTGACGTGTGCAAGAAGGAATTTGGTCAAAAGTCGCACCTTAATAGTCACCTCCTGATACACAGTGGGGAAAAACCATACACTTGTGACGTGTGTAACAAGTCGTTCAGACACAAAACCAGCCACCAAGAACACGTCTTGATTCACTCTGGTGAAAAGCCGCATGTCTGTAATGTGTGTGGAAAGGCATTTGCGAAGAAATTCAACCTTCAAAAGCACCTCCTGATTCACACTAGAGAAAAACCACATGATCTAAGCCGCTAATCTAAGAACCCACCTCGTCACACACAGCACAATCAAACCGTTTTCTTGTGACGTGTGCAAAAAGGAATTTGGTCAAAAGTCGCACCTTAATAGTCACCTCCTGATACACAGTGGGGAAAAACCATACACTTGTGACGTGTGTAACAAGTCGTTCAGACACAAAACCAGCCACCAAGAACACGTCTTGATTCACTCTGGCGAAAAGCCACATGTTTGTAAAGTGTGTAGTAAGGCATTTGCGAAGAAATTCAACCTTCAAAAGCACCTCCTGATTCACACTAGAGAAAAACCACATGAGTCTCTGCAAAGTGTTTAAGAGGGACTGACAGTCCCATAGAGCTAATGCATTAGCTTTGAAACTTTTGCATAAGAATTGGCTTGCCTTGTTAAACCATTTTCCCCAGGTATGGGAATCCTCATACCATCAATTTAAAACAAAATTGAAAAGAAAATAACATGCAGGTATTTAATTATTAATTTATAATTTTTTTAAATAGTGTCGCCATCTGCTGCTTATTTTTGGCATTCTAAAACTTTGAAAATATATAATTAAATAACTAGAAGACATTTTCAAATTTGTTTCATTTCAATGTTGTGTTGCTATCCCATACCTGTGGAAAAAGGGCTAACTTGCAGTCATTAAGAAAGTGGGAAAAAATAGGTGGGGGATGTCTTCAATTAGAATGCCATGCCCCCCCCCCCCTAAATGGATTATGGATTTGAGAGATATAAGAAATGGGAGAGGATGGATAGCCATTTTCTTGAGAAATGGGGTGACACGTCACCCTGCGTCTACCCCCACTTGCAGTACTGCTAACATGCCAAAGCGATGCTTCTGTGGTGAAGTTGTGATTCCATAATTAATGCATTAGATCTAAGGGACTGACAATCCTTCGTAATCTATCTGTTGTGTGAAGGTAGAAAGCATTTACATCTTGTGGTCAAAGCCGAAAGAGGGAGGCAGCAATTGAATCGGTGAGTGCAGAAACCACTTCAGTCAAAAAAGTCAGAAAACTCGTTTTCAATGAAAATAAGCGTAGAAAGGCAAGATGCGTGTTGGGTGCAAAAACTATGTTAGTCTGTTGAGTGGTTCCATACTTTTTTTTTTTGAATTATCGTCGCACTAGAGCTACACGAGGGCTATTGGCGACGGGCGTCGTATTTTAGAACCACAGTCAGGTGACGAGCCACACCTGAATAGGCACCCAACGCAACCGTTAAGGGCGACATCGTACGCAGCGGGTTCCGTAAATACAGGACGTTTGTTTCGGGTGTTGAGTGCAGAAATAGAGGAGGAGTTATTACGTTTTTTCTCCCTCCTGAAAAATTTGAAATTTGTGACTGACGTCATTTGTGCACTCACCTATTCAATTGCTTATCAGTCAAACAATTGGTTTCACTGCCAAGTAATGATGCAGTTATGTAAGTTTTGCGAGATGTAAAAAGATGGCTCTTGTCATTTATAGGTGTCTCATTCTTTGTGTTCATATTCTATAAATGTGTTATATTGTTTTTAGGGGATAACTTTACCTTCATATCATTCTTTCTATTTTATTCACTATGATGAAATTGTGCAATACATTGTGTATTTATTTATATATAAACTTTTCAAGACACTCAATTGAGTTTTTAATACTTTTTTTTCAACAGTTTTTACTGAGAGTTAAATGGTTTTATGTAAAATTTTTTAAAAGCCAATTATCTGCTATTTATTTTAATTTAGAAAAAATGTGTTAAAAATGTATCTATGTGGAGAAATTTGATGAGCAATAAAAGATAATTTTTATTCGGTGATGCATTTTGTTTATTTGCTGAATTTCAAATTTATTCTTTAATGGATTTTAGAAAAAGCAGGTACTCTGGAAAGTTCTTTACATTGCATATAGAAATCTCCAAAGCTCGGAAATCATGCACAACTTTTTGAAATTTCATCACAAATAAGTAAGGCATAACTCAGCAACCAAGTATTACCTTGTTGCTGAGTATAAGGATTAAGACCAATTATTTAAAAAAAAAAACTAATTTAGGATAGTGTCTGGGATTAACATTTATTTCATCTTTAGGAACATATCAAAATTCTTATTTGCTACAATGGTGCTATAGTCAGCAGGATATTTTTTTTATTACCTTGTTCACAAAACAAAGGTTTAAAGGTGATTAAATTTTTAGTTGTTATTTAATTTTGTCGATGAATAGTTCAAATTCTTCATGGTGACTAATTCATAATTTGGGACATAGCCTTTCCTTAAAGTTTGATGGAGCTAATCTTTCCTTTCCTTCGTCACTGATTTAAATCTGCATTAGGAAGAAAAAAATTCTTTTCATTTACAACTGTTATTTTGATAGTGAAACCGAAACAACCAGTGAAATCATATCCCACCTCCAAAGCTTCTTCCACACCAAGTTAGGACACACCATACATTCAATCGGAGCCAAGGTTTTTCCCGCTAGAGGCGCTGCAATACGCTGAAGGCCGAAAATGAAGAAAAAGCGTTATGTTCCGGGCTGCAAAACTGGATATAAAACTTAAATTAACCAGGGCCGTGTGGTGCTATGATGCAGAGAGGCGGCCGCATCAGGCGGCATTTGGGTAGGGGCGGCAAATTTCGAGATTCTAACCTCCATTTTTTTTTAAATGCTTCTTAAAAAAATTAACTTAGTATTTACTAAATCTGTGTAAAATAAATACTTCAAAAGCTTCAAATGTGTGAAGAAAAAGAGCGGCAATTCTAATGAATATCCGAAATAGTGAGAAGGAAATTAGATCTAATACAGGCCCGAGCTGGCTTGGGGAAAGGCCGGATTGAGCGGGAAATGCGCTCTTTCTGTCGGTTTGTTATCTTCAACAAAGAGAGGGCGGTCTACAAAAAAGCCACTGCTAGGAGACTGCATGTTTTTTTATTTGTGCTAAGGGGGCGTCATACCCACTCCCCCCCCCCCCAAGTTTTTTTGAAAAATGGTCATTCGGCAAATTTGAGAAATTTTCGTCGTTTTTAGTTTGATACCGAAGTGCAAATTTCAATGAAATGTGCACACAAATCCCGACACAACGCTAATGCCGACTGACAAAACAGATCATTCGACAAACTATAAAAAATTTTGTTGTTTTTATTTTAATACAGACTTGTGAAATTATTTAGTCAAATGTGTACACCTATAAAAATCCGGAAACAACGCAAATGCCGACTCGCAAAACTCGATAAGTTATAAAGTCATTCGGTAAATTTTAGAAATGGCTAGCAGCTGGCAATTATATATTAATAATAATTAGTAAGACATTAATAGAAAATTTAGACATTGTAGCACAAAAGTTTATTAATATTTATTTATTAATCTTCACAATGCTTTAAAATAATTTAAATTAAATTGCTCGCTGTTAGATGGCCTTCTATCTATCTTATTCTTTCATATATAATATGAGAATATGCATTGGCGTTTGACGGAGGGGGGGGGGGGTAACCCTATGAGATTGGATAAAATACTGGATAAAAAGTTTTTCCAAAAATAAATGCGGTTAAAAATTTAAATTTAAAAAGAATTTTTTTTTTTTTTGGATAAAAAGTATTGATAATTGAGGTTTACATTTGAAGGGCAAATATTTAAAACCCAATATCTGCAACTTAAAACTCTTAAGTTACTTTTGCACTCAAACTTTAATATACAGAATGTTGTTAGCTTCGCGAACCATATAAATAAAAGTGGTTTCAGTCAAAGCTGGAGGATCTGGACTTCGGTGCGCACTGCTTTTAGTGAGCCGAAATTCTCATCAGTGGTTCTCGTCGCATTGGGAAACCAACTAAAATGCAACTGATGTCAATTACTTCGTTTCAATTTATGACTAAAACAGATAATTAGAATCTACTACTTTGAACTAAAACTATTATTGACTTAATTTGATTTTTTAAAAAAACAAAATGAAGACAACACGTATATTCAAAGCCCAGGTTTTACTCTTCTAGGTTCTACTCAGCACATCACATTTTTTTTAAATATTAAACTTTAAAAATTATATGTAGGAACATCACTAATGTAAAAAAATATATGAAATAATTGGGAATAATTAATCATAAGGGATTGATAGAGCACATTCATTAAAAATTTATCAAAACTGTACCAATTTGGAGATCTGTGACTCAAAAACGCGCAACTATATTTACAAAAGTTTTGAAAAATCCATTAATGATTGATTGAAAATGATTATCTTGGGGATAGCTTTTGCGTAGACACTAGACATCCGAATAATAATTAAAAATTGCAGCAATTCACACTAGACCTTGTTCCACCAGATAGAGACTTAAAAATCCATCCTGGAACACGCAAAAAGCTCATTCAGGCAAAACACATGACGCGCTTGTTCCAGAAGTGGGTGGGTGGTCCACTTGTCCCCTTTTTTTCCTTCCCCCTAAGCTTGAAAGACCCATCTTTTTTCTACAAAGGGTACCCCTGAGGGAATAGGTTTCGGGGAAGACTTTCCCTTCCACTATTCACTCTGAAGTCAGATGGGAAATCTCAATGACTTTACGACCTCACTGCGATTGTGGGCTGTGTTTCCAAAAACACAAAAGGTGTCTAGACAAGTGCCATTTAAAGTTACAGTAGAATTGCTCTTTTCTGGGGGAAAAGATCCAATGTATCTTGAATTCGTATAGCTTCCCACGAAATTTTCTATTGATTGTTCCGAAAAGGGAGAGTCTTTCAAGGAACCGTAGATCATAGATAAGGCTTTCAAGATCTTTTCTTTAGTCGGAACCTCTACATACCAGCCTCTTGTAGGATAAGTTTACGCAGACGTCCAGATGTGCTTTTTAGTAATAAAATTAGTGATGACCACACATGGTGACACGGTCGGGTCACATAAGGGGGTGGCGCACATTGGGTCCAACATTCCAATTGGGTGGTTGCTTTTTGTTGTTAAACTGCTCGCTCATTTTACCTTTCAATTTCAATACTTTCACAGGCCACTTGCGGAGGCCACATGATCTCTAGAAATCTTGTACTTTTATTTTGTTTTGGTTTTTTAAACTTACTTTTCAAGAGGTGTTTGAGAGACAAAACGTATCGGTGTCCACTGTTTTTGTTTTATTTCGTCGATGCGATGATGCTCGTATGATTGTCCATTATTAAAACAATCTCTCAACTTATCTGTCTTTATTTTTGACATGTCTCCTAAAACTAAAATTGGGACTAAAAGAAAATCAAATACTCTTGATTTATACTTTACGAATGTTGCGGCTAACAAAAAAAATTTGAACAAGAGCATATCGAAAAAAAATAATGCTTTTTTAAATTTTGAACACCAAGAATATCGAGAAGAAACTTTAATTGTTCTTTGGGAATGAGGTAAGAATTTATTTTTTTAATTATTATATAAGTTAATTAAATAATTAAATGTATTATCATTTTAGGAAGATAAATTACATATATATTTTAAATATGTACTTGTACTTAAAAGAATATAAATTGATAAAAATAGCCATAATTTTATAATAATATATAAAAAAATTTAAATGTAAATTTTACAATTGGAATTGCATATGTCAAAGATACTTTTCCATAATTTTATGAAGCCAATTAATTTGTGTTTTGTACAATCCTGTAGATATTCGCATTGTTACTATTGAAAAATGTATAAGAGATCAAATATTTTTTTTATTTAACTAATTACACTTAAATAATATTAAATCACTAAATACGCATAATTTATATTTATAATACATTAATAAAATTGTTTTTTATATTAAATAAAAAGTATATCATTGATAATTAATTTACATAAAAAAGTGAATTATAATAGAATTAATTAACTAATTGATTCAAAATCAGTATTTATTTAGAACAAGGATGTAATATGCAAACCTCATTTCCAAAGAACCAAGTTTCTTCTCGATATTCTTGCTGTTGAAGTCATATTGTAAAAGTAATTAAATTTTTATCAGAAGAAGTTAATTTTTTTCCTTATTATAAGTTTAATTAAAAGTATTTAATGATTTTTAATTTCTAAAAATTTAATTATAAGTATTTAAATTTCAATTTTTAAAATTTATGAATCATAAAAAAAAATAATATTTTATTCGGCAAAAGTGTGCTACACGCATTTAATTATAATATAATTTAAATAACTTAACTTAAAAAAAAACTAAACGAAATCTGTTTTTATCGAACAGTTGTGAATAATGTAAAAATTATTAAAAATATAAAAATAGATTTCATATGGGTGATGGAAAAAAAATTCAGTTTAAAAAAAATCAAGAGCGGCATTTTAATGATTTGCATCATATGAAAAAAACATACCACACGGCCCTGAAATTAACTGTCGATTTTCTTTGTTTAAAGCACCTAATAATGAGGAGGATCTTAAAGTACGGCACAAGAATATCCCAAGGAAGGATGGTCTGCTGAAAAGTACCGAAATGGTGATTTTTTAAGGGGAAGTCTAACACCTCCCCTCCCTTTTCTCTTCCCTTGTTAAGTCTATGGGACCGTTTTTAATGCTCACTGACTTTTTCCCGCTAGAGGCGCTGCGATACGCTGAAGGCCGAAAATGCAACGAACCAGTTGAGCCACTCTCTCCATAGACATCCCGCGTTATGTCCCAACTTGGTGTAGAAGGAGCTTTGCCACCTCTGACCTAAATACGCCGTGGACTGTGTCTAAATTGTGGAGGTGGCAACAGATGGCAACATCTGTCATATGTGTTTGTTTGTGTCTTGTGTTGTCCTACTTGACGATGGTTTATAAGCGGGTCCTTGCGACCAATATGTCAACCAACCAACCGTGGACTGAGGACTTTCGAGTTTCGACCGTTCCTAAACCGCATTACACCCCGTTTTTCTGAAGAGGGCAAAAAGAAGAAAAGTAGTGCGCGTTTGCCGTTTCGCCTATGATTGTTTACTATAATTTCTTTAAGTTTAATATAACAAAACCGACCTTAAGTTTGCAGTATACAAATGTTGTACGAGAAAAGGGGTAAAAAGTTCTCATTTTTGAGTGCAAGAATCGAATACGAAAAGGTATTTCACATTCAATAAACAAATTGATTTGTTATTTCAAGACATAAATTTATTATTTTTATTAGTTAAGCTTCAGTTAGAGTGTTATTTTAATTATTTTTTCCCTTCGATTTTGACGTAACAGGGCGCACGAATATCAGGGTCGAAAGGAGCAGCCAATCAGAGTACGCGAAATCGCGGCGCCAGCCGGGTTGTTTACCCAGTTTCCTCCGCTCAGTACATTTCTCTGCTGCAAACTTAAGCTCGGTTTTGGTATAAACTTATTTCATTCTTATTTCTAGCAAAAGCAACGGAAAGTCTGAAATTATTACTTTCTTCAAAGAAATGAACAACACATATTTTTTTTTTGCAAAATACTGTTTTTATTATATTCAAAACAACTTTATCAAACAAATATGAAGAATACATGGGCAAGAACCACTTGATTTTTTAAGTGTCTGCTTGGTGGACATGGCGATAGGAAACCGGTTTTTCCTTTGGTTCTTCATTTGCTGTATAAACGTGTTACTTGTGTCTACTTATCTCTGGCGTGAATCAGGGTTGCCTCGAAAGAACACCGATTAGACGATTTCTCGCTATCGATACTGTGAAGGAAAGTCTTCTACGAAATAAAGCGGTTCTTCCCGTGTACTCTTCATATGGAAATGCATTTTGAGCCTTTAAAACGCGTTTACTCTTAATACTGAAAAACAATTCATCATTTATAAATTCCCAATTTGTTTTTGAAAAAAATACATCTTTCTTAAAGCCTTTTTAGCATAGATATTTTTTAATAAAATAATTTCTTAGAGTTTTAAAGTTAATTCTTTACTGAGTTAAGTTAGTTTTAGTTCAGTTCCTAAGATCCTATCATAAACTGAAAGCTTACTGCTCTGTTCCTACTAAACAAAAATCTAACTCAGTGCCACGAAAATACCTAATTCATATTTATGTAACAATTGTATACCTAAACGTGTAAAAAAAAATAGGTATTCCCCATAGTATACATTATACACCAACATCAAAATAATGTTGTTGTTACTAATTCTCTATCTAGGTCTGACAGAGTCAAATGTAATTGGTGAGAAAATAATGTTAAATTATTTCATTGCTCACTAATACCAGACATTTTGTTTTAAAAACGTTATAAAAATTTTAAAGCTAGGTAAGAGTTTCTCAGGATCCTGGATCCATGCAGAATCGAATTAAAAAATTGAAAATGGTTGGTTCTCAACTGTGTTCCAAAAAAAGTTAATGAAATACAAGTTCAATTTTACCGAAATCGGTTTATATATATATATATATAATATATATATATATATATAGATATATATATTTTATATAATATATAATATATATATATATAATATATATATTATTATATATAGTATATATCTTGATATATTAGATAAATATATAAATATATATATCTAATATATATTTAAATATATATATATATGTGGATATATATATATATATATATATATATATATATATAATATACTATATATAATATAATATATATATATATATATATAAAATATAATTATAGATATATCTATATATATTATATTATATATATATATATATATATATATATTATATATATATATATATATATAAATATATATATATATATATATATATATATTATATAAAATATATATATATATTTATATATAATATAATAATATATATTATATGTATATTATATATATATTATATATATATATATATATATATATATAAACCGATATTTTATTTTTTGCTGCTCAATTTTGATCCGGTACCTATCGGATAAGCGGAAATCTACCGGTGTTATCAAGATACCAAAATGAATCTTCCAAATTAAATAAAATGAAATTATATTTATGACACCTTGTTATCAGGGGTTTCTTAACCCTCTAATGCATGAATTTTTATTTTCATCCCCAAAAAATATATATGTATCTTTAATACTCACACATTATGGGAAAAATACTTTAAAAAATGTAACTGCATTAGAATTTAAATGATTTCAATTTTTAAATTTTTTTCCATATGACAAAAACCAACTGCAAAATTACAATTTTGATAATAATGACTAGAAAACTACTAAATATATTTCAAAATAACCCTCCTTAACTACAATTAATTTTTCAAAACAATTAATTTGTATTTAGTACTAATATTATTATTCCTTGAATACTGCCAAAAACGTAATTTCACAAAAGTTAAAAATTCACTCTTTAATTTTGGATACACTTTTACTACTGTCATCTATGAGGATTATTAGTAACTAAAACTTTAAAATGAAATGTAATAGATGAAAAAACACAGATATGTCTTGGGGATTCTCTAATTTAAAAGAATAAAGTGGATTATGTTACTTGTTACCAAACGGTAAACAGTATGCATTAGAGGGTTAATGCAACAAGTTAACAGTTTTGTCTAGGTCACAAAAGGTAGTTGAAGTATATAGTTAAATTTGACTAAAATATATGTGAAGTCATTTAAATGTTTTTTTTTTTCATATTAATTTAAATGATAGTGGGAAAAGTCTATTTTCATATTAAAACATAATGATTAAAAAAACAATTTAGAAAAAGCTACAAATGAATTATCGTCAATTAAAAAATATCTATATTTGTTTTAATTCAAGCAAATGAATTAGCAGCTCTTTAATTTATGCAGGTGAGATTGTTTTTCAGTGGAACGAATATTTAACTTAGCGGTCCATCGTATTTATGTCGCTGTTGTCGTCAAGTGTTGTTTTAACGAAACAAAGGTGTGCTAGGTTAGTTAAAGGCAATTTCACTCTAGAAAATTACAGCTACAGCAAATCATTAAATTTTATTTATTTGCCTTTGTTTTATCTAGCTCAAATTCTATTTAATTTGTTTTTGAATGCATGTATCTTTATGAACGATTAGAATGTAGATTTAGTTCAAATTGTTTCTTATAAATCAAATTACTTTTTTATATTTATAATATTTTTTAAAATTTAATTAATTTATTAAATTATTAATAAACTGAAAACTCAATTACAATGAGTACCGAATTCTATTTATAGACGAATATTCAATTAAACGGCAAGGCAAAATAAATACGTCCGCACATGCATCTATTCTAACTATTATAGAAATTTTTTTTTTTTTTATAACCGTAGTTTTGTTTTTGAAATGTTCTATAAATTTACTTTTTAGAACTTTTAACCCTAAACTTTAAAATAAAATAACAATGGTTGTATTACTGTTTCAGAGTTAAGTTAAAAAAAATAATTTTTTATTTGTTCTAAAGCGACGCATCCTTACGAGTAACTTAGTGGGTAGCAAAAAAATCTCTCAATGCAAAGCTTAAATAATAATTATTCCAATTGTGAAATATTTGTTTGACTAATCTGATTCTTAAAATTATTCGTTCAATGAAAAGCAAATAAACCTTCATATTATTATTAATGATAAGTTATAACCAAAGTGTCGCCATCTGTGGGTACTTTTGTGGCTTCGCAATTTAAAAAATATATGTGGTATAATATATAGTGCAAATACTAAATAGTAATAATGTGAATATTTTCGTACATAAATATAAATTGTTTGTACATTTCATATAGACCTGGATTTTGAGCTTATACCAAGTTAATTTTTACTGGTAAAAGAACTATTCATGTATATAAACTTCTCTAAATTGTTTTGTTTTTTTTTAAGAATATATATAGGTTTAAACACATTTTTAGCAAAAAAATTTAATTAAATTTGAACAAGCAATTTTTAATTTTTTTAATATAATATTTTTTAGAAGTTTTAAATTTAAATTAGATAGGTTGTAGTTTAGTCTAAGATTCCTGCAAAAAATGACCGCCTTAAGGCTCGGATCCCACTACTTAATTATGCTTTTTTTTTTCCAAAGTAATGCACGAAAAATACCGTATTTCACATGTATGTAAGATATTACCCTAAACGCACAAAAAGTTATGTCCAATATATTAAGCCAATATTTCAAAATAACCAGTTATCCCATAAGGCAGTTCGCAAGCCCTAGCCATGGCATGTACGACTAGATGGCTCATTTATGAGTGACTTTAAAAGTGACGAGTACAGTAACATTTGTGAGCAAATTGAGCAATAGGGTCTTTGACTAAATTTTTTTTATTGGCTTGAAATGTTCTGAATGCCAAAAATATTAGCGTATTTTTTTTTATTTCATTTCCCTCAAAGGCGACCAATGAACAATTACAAAACAGGACGAAAAACCTCCTTGAACACACCTTTGGTGTCACGTGGTATCAGTGATGAATCTGACTATAAACATCTTTGACCCACCATATGGGAATCGATTTTAGGCAAATTAGAAATCCAACTTCTGTAAACCAGCCCCACACATTTTCTACTAAGTACTTTTTCAATCGTCAATGAATTACATATCCAGTTTAATCAGAACAAAACACCATACGCTGGTTTGTTGTGTTCCTAGTGCGTGTCAACCGCAAAGATTTGATACATGATCCCTTATAGATTGGGCTGCAAGGTGGGGCCATTGTACAGAGTGATACAAGTCCATGCAAAGGGTCGACCAATGTTAATTATTCTACGGGTTTTACAGGGAGGACAGTATTCCAGGGACAGTGGTTAGTAACGATTTAGAAGTTTATGTGGCAATGATTTTAAATAGAGTAACCCTGTGTTGAGACGTACGACGGCAATCGAATGTTTAGTGAAATACATAGAAAAGTCTCATTCTAACTCTACGAGATTTATTTGCATTGCATAGGGGATTGGTAAGGCCAATCAGGAGTATGCAGATCAGTTTTGGTTCCCTTTTATAAAAGATATTGCCAATGTTGAAAAGGTTCAACTAGGGCAAACCCCAAAACTGATTAAGGGGTTTATGGGTGGTATATATTATGGTAATAGATTAAGAATCGTTAACTGTATTCCATGGAAAATAGGGAGAGAAACATGAGAGATTTAATTCAGTTGTTCAAGTTCATTACATCAGGGGGATGGAGGGCTTTAGGATATACTTCCATAGCGGACAGCGGGCTGGTCAGAACTTGAATAAAATGATGCTTATAGAAAGGGAGGTTCGAACCTTTTTTTACACACGATTCGCAAGCGTGGACTGTTACAGACTATGTTAGTGTATTCGAAGAGAGTGGACGATAATTTTGGCGACTGAGGTAATATCTATTCAACCAAGACAGCTCTTAAACAGCAGTTAATATTGCATATAACTTCTTAGCAAAAGCATTTTTTGTGAACTCCAGGTAACCCATGATGCATTGTAAAAACGGCAAAAACGTGGATTCCACCACGCAACGGTTTTATTGCGATGTTACGGGATATGTCGCAATCAACTGGGCCTATCTGCTACTTCTAAAATCTTATGATAATTATGGGGAAACAGCAACGCAATATATATTTCCCAATTGTTTGCCTAGTGAATGTAAAGCTTAAAAATAATTGCCAACTGGAAGAAGAACTTTAAACATTTTAGAATAAAATAAGTTAACAAACAGCAATTCTGTTGCCACTCAAGACCTGAAACCTCCCATTCCAAACCAGAAACGTTTATATTGTAAACAAATGAAGCCACTTTGGTGGTGCACTCGTTAGAAACGGCTAGCCCACGCCTTCGGAGCTGCAGGGGTCGAGCATCGAATCCAGTCAGTGCATGGATGTTTTATCAACGTCAATAAATGTTATAATTTGTTTATTGTTTATGGAGTTTATGTGTTATTTTTTTTAGGTTAATTAAGTGAAGGCGTATTATTGACCCTATGGTCACTAATCTTTTCCGTTTTGTTTCAGAATCCTATGTTTGTTATTGAATAAGCTTACTTTAGCAACTTGTTGTTGGGCATATTTTCAATAATGATGGTTCCCAAGTTACAGTGTAAAACTTTTGGCTGCTTTCCCATAATTTTCCTCCCAAATCATGTCGTAATGATTATTATGAGTTTTGAATAAAAAAAGCTTTTTTTTTTTTAGATGGTGACAATAATAAACTATTTATCACACACGAAATAGGGATTTTTTAGTATTTTCATAAGAAGCTTGTCACCTTTTCATTTGCAACAAAATTTGTTTTTATAGCAATTAGTTCCACTTTACAACTCTATGACCCCTGGTCGCAGTGCATGGCTCTATCAGAGCCCCCTTAGCAATTGTCATAAGTCCATCCAAACAACTCTATTTAATGGTTCACCACGTACTATTGTTTCTGGTATATTGCGATTCTAATTTACTTAATTAGTTGTAATTAACAAATAAAAAAGCGTTATTATTTTTTAAAGCTATAAAAGCAATATGGTTATTAATTAATATCATGACACCTAATAAAAAAGATATTAAAAACAAAAAAATCATCAGTTGGGTCATTCTCTGTAAATGGGACATATTGCACTTTTAAAAACTGATTTTTTTTTTTTTTATTTGTAATTGATTAATTTTTATTATATGTGTTTCACAATTCATAAATAGTAAAAAAAAAAACACGGTCAGATCCATTTAATGTTTTTTTTAAAGCAAAATAAAATTTTTTTCCATATTAGACAAAAATCGTATAACATCTCTTAGATGTGCAGAGCTGCGCAACAGCCAATCATGCTCATGCAATCAACCGAAACCATGCATGCCTCTTTGACTTGCCCCAAGTGCTATGCATTGTGTTTTAGTTCATAAAAACGAATTCAATTGTCTATGGAGATAAGGCTGGTTGAATAAAAAGCGCTAACTAAACCGTACAGTTAGACAGAAGTACACGACATATATCTCTATAGGAATGGCGAGTCCTTTTTTTTTGTTTAAGGGGAAAGTTAGGTTAGTTAGTTTGAATTACTGTCGCACTACAGCAAACATGAAAAGGCTTTTGCGACGAAGTCGTGATATAAAACCGCAG
Source organism: Hylyphantes graminicola (assembly GCA_023701765.1). Taxonomy (NCBI): domain Eukaryota; kingdom Metazoa; phylum Arthropoda; class Arachnida; order Araneae; family Linyphiidae; genus Hylyphantes; species Hylyphantes graminicola. Next base: position 67,656,019 of record CM043112.1, read on the forward strand.
TCAAGTGACGAGCCGACACTGACTATACTTGAATAATGGTCAAGTGATAATTTCCCTGATAAATTGTGTTAAAAAGGGGGGAACGGGGCTGATAAGCGTATGATGTGTTTAGAGGAAACGACTCCTGGTCGAGAAGAGCAGGTTAAAAAAAATTGTGATACCCATTTATTTACCAGTTTTCGTCATAAATCTCTTAATAATAGCGGACTGTGGGTCTAAATTAACGATACCCGTCATTAATATCTTCTAGTGTAAGAATAATTAAAAAGTATTGACCCTATGACAAATGACAGTGAGTGCGCCCTCTAGAAAGGAATGAGCATAGCTTAATAGAACGATACCACAACCTCTCGCCAAAGAGACAGTCACAGAGACACACAAAGACGACACAACATAAAGACAAATAAACAACATTGATTAGAAACAAACACAAAGCATCCATTACTTACCGGGATTCGAGCCCGAACCCAGCAGCTCCAATGGCTAGCACCCTAATCAATTCGCCTCCGGGTTAGCAAGTTAACCTCACTCTTGTTATAACTTATAAGAAGAAACGAAAAGCGCACACGTGAAATATGTAAAGGGCTTGCGTTTTTAAAAATCTGCAACTGAAGCGAAACAACTGATCGTATGGAAGTGCGCTTTGAGAAAAAAATATCCAAGTTGAAGTTATCCCAATGGTGACTGACCTTTACTTCAGATATGTGATTTAGTGACGTGTGAGTGAGTGACGATTCCGTAGAAAAGTCAAATAAACATCATGTTTCTAAGAATTTCTATAAATATTAGAGACAGTATGTTAATCTACATTAAATGCCTACAATTTGAGACTATTAGAAGATTCTCGCACTTATCTATAATCAGTAACTAAGAAATATGAGTGAGTGACGACATAAAAGAATCCCAAGATAATTTTAATGTTGAAAGTACTGTAAAAACGTTATCACTCAAGGATCAAAAAACAACTGATGGCTGATTTAGAAGCCTCAATCCCTTTTAGGAATAAATATGCAAGTTTAAAATCGATTACTTAGTCTTTCAGTAAGTTTTGAATTGAATTTAAAGCACGTGTTGTAGGAGTGACTACTATAACCCAGGGACACATACAAAATCTAAAATTACAAAAAACTGGCTGATGGAGAAAAAACACCAGAAACAATTTCGGAACTACAGAAACAAATTAACAATAAATAGTCCGCCAAAAAGCGATAATATCTTTAAAAATGCCTTTTTTAGACGTAAAATTGTAAATACATGCAGGGACAGTGTGAGGGAGGACCAAAACGGGTATTTAAATTAAATTTAATGTAAGTAAATTATAATTGTTTGATATTTTTTTGTGGGACTAGTTGAAATGAGGGCCATTTTACACTAACAAATCGCAAACGTGGCCATAAGATAATGTGGAAAATAAAGAGTAAGTATCAGGGGACATCGATTTGTCCCTTTTACAGAAGAGGCCTAGTTATAAAACAGTATTATGGCTTGTCTATTTGTGTAAGAAGACATGAAATTTAATTACCTATGAATACTAATTTAGTAACAATAATATTTTTTGTTTTAAAAATTGTTAGCAGTAATTGAAATTATTCATTTTTAAGAATACAGAGAAAAAGGTTTTAATATTGTAAGATAACAGCACCTAATGTTTACAGTTTTTTTTCTCTTTGCAGAATAGTTATTTAGAGCATAAGACAGAGTTCCAAATATCCCTTGAAAAAATAGACCAAACAACAAAAATAGCCTGCTTGTGAAGTGGTGTAAGAAGGTATTCACGAAAATGTCCAATCTCAAAGGTCACCACTTAGTACACACTGGGAAAGACCCACAGACAGTCACGTGTTCCAACAAGTCTTCAGTCAAAATCACACCTCAAGAGCCACCACTACACACACAGCGGCGAAAAGCGCATAACGTGCGCAGTGTACCCACACCTTCCGCCACGTGGCTAATCTTAGAACCCACCTTGTTACACACCCACAGCGCAATAAAACCGTTTTTCTAGTGAAGTGTTGCAAGAAGAAATTGTTCATAATCGCACCGTTAATAGTCACCTCCTGATACAACCAGTGGGGAAAAACCATACACTTGTGACGTGGTAACAAGTCGTATCAGTACACAAAACCAGCCACCAAAACACGTCTTGATTCACGGCTGGTGAAAAAGCCCGCATGTCTGTAATGTGAGTGGAAAGGCCATTTGCGAAGAAATTCCAACCTTTCAAAAGACCTCCTGATTCACACTAGAGAAAAACCACATGATCTAACCGCAAATCTAAGAACCCACCTCGTCACAAAACACACAGCCACAATCAAAACCGTTTTCTTGTGACGTTGCAAAAAGGAATTTGGTCAAAGTCGCACCTTAATAGTTGTTGCGAATCCATCGTTAGATGGCGCTAGTTGACCTTGAGAGACACTTCCAGATTCATGTAAATGTTATATAATCAGAACGACTAAATGGTGTGCCTTAACGCCAAAGATGTGTTTATAATTTATCTCCCCATAAAATAAACTGACCCCAAGTGCATATTTTTAATCATGGTGCATCGGCCGGGAAATTAATAGTCGAAACGATAGAAATACTTGTGTAGGTGTTTCGCAAGGCAAGTTGTGTTACTTATTTTATTGGGTAAAAAGTGAGTTACTGAGTGACACGTGCATAATATTGTAAGTAGTTTGTTTTTGGTATTAGTTATACATTTATAACTAGTTTCAATTAATTTTGAATTATTGTTAGTTAAGTGAAATAGTTATCAAAATGAAAACTGGTGATAGTAGACGGTGAACAGGATTCTGCTTGATGTTAAAGAAAAAACGATTCCTATTAGGGACGGGCCACCAGTAATCATTAACTAAGATAGAAAATACTATTGTGGCCGAACAAGGCGAATCAGTACACATTGGTATAACCAATGTGAGGATTAAGGAGTTATTCGATCAGTTAAAAGATAAAAAAGTAGTTCTTTAAAAGATATTGATGACCAAATTTTTGGTCTTTTGGACATAAGAAAAATCGAAACTTGATGCGTTGGGCTAGTGAAGAATATTTCGAAAAATTGTGAATATTCGTGAGTAAAATAGAAAGAAATGATAGCAAAAGATAAGTTCAAAGCAGAGTGTCCGCCACCGTTATTGAAACACGCAGCAAATTAAATTAATGAATATTGTACTCAATGGCCACGTGTGTACATTCAAATGAATTGGTTATTAAATGACAGCAGTACTTAAGCAGCATTATTTAAATTACCGACGTAGTAATTTCTAAGTTTTAAGCGATAGCCAATAATTGGCTTGAATTTTATATCAATACGAAAAAATGCTATTCATAGTAATGAGTTTTTTAAGTAAAATAAGAATTTAACGTAACATTACGAGTTATCTAGTGGTGGTCAGCCCTGAGTGCCGTTTTCTGGTTTTTGCTTTGACACCGAAAATTATGACTCAGCACTTAGTTGCTTAAAGATCGGTTTGACGAACAGATTTAGATAATTGGTGCACATATGAAAAAATTGCTCGACCATTCAAGTGTAACAGAATGCACGTGACGATAAGGGTTTAGCGTAAGTTTTAAGACACGAGCGAAGTACACATTCGTAAGTTTTAGAGCTCTTAAAAATGTTTGACGCAGGATCTTACGGTAGTATTGTGCCCCTATAATATTAGAGAAAATTCCTGATGAAATGGGATTGGAATATAAATCGGAAAAGAAGTTCTAGGGACGAGTTTAACATAAATGAGCTTGTTTGATATATACGAAATGAGGTAGAAGATGTCGAAATCGGCCGATCATCACCTCGCTTACGAGTCAAGACACTAATTATCAAAATTTTCAAAGAGTAGAGGCAGGTCTGACCACCAAAATTACGTAGGTTCAACAATTCGTCGGCTGCTGCATTTTAATACTGCACTGTTTTTCGAACTGTTTGTTCTGCAATAAACACATCAATAAATTTAAAATGTAACTGAGGCTACATTAAGGATAAATTGGCTAAGTTAAAAAAGAATTTAGATGCTGAAATGTTTCAATAATAAATTTCAAGGTTGGCGAAAATTGCAAAACACAAGTCAATTGTAAATGTGGATTGAGATCCCACAACGAGTCCAATTTGCAATAATGTATCAGCATCTGTACCAGAACAAAAAGAAAACGAAACTCAATCCGTTCAGCTCAGTGTCCCAATGTCACACGACAGCAATAAAGTCGGAACGAGAAAAGGTTATTTTGCAGACATGCACAGCAATCGCAAAGTCAGACAGCGATAGTAAAATTTGGCTCGTATTCTTCACGACCAGAGGTTCGCAATCGCAACATTTATCAGTGAAGTCATTGGCAAGGGATTTACATATAAATCCAATTAGACATGAGAATCTTTCTGTTTACGCATTTGGTGCAAAGAGTGCCAAACCAAAAGTATAATCCGGTATGTTCGCGTTATGCTACAGAATAAGAAACAAAATTGAAAAAAAGCAGTTGAATGTCTAATAAACCTGAAACAATAAGTTCGCTACCCATACTCCCGCCGTCGGAGGGAGTAATAAATAAACAGAAAGAATAGGAAATGGATTTGCAGGACGTAATTGCTAGTGGAAGGCGAACTGTGATTGCGAAATATTGTTGGGTTCCGAGTGTTTTCCTGGGATGATGTGCTGAGACGAGAGAGTTAAAATATCTCCAGCACTAATGGAGCAATTAAATCCCCTTTGGGAATGCTCGTGGCGGGATGTGAGTTTGAAGTAGTGTAAGTCAGGACATTTTCAATTGTTGTGGCAATCGCAGGTAATATTGAATGATTTATCTACGTTTCATGATCTGCGAGGTTTTAGGAAAAGTATAAGGGACTCTTCTTGTGAAAAATGAACAGATAGGAAAAGATCAGATCAAATCTTAAATTTGATGGTAATAGATACCCAAGTAAATCTCTATGGAAGAATAAATGCAAAGGAAATGTTAAAAAGTAATTTTGAAGTGGCGTCAGAAAGATTTCGGAGATTACGTTTGCGTTTTTTAAAACATTTGGATCTCTTTAATGAGTAGAAAGACGTAATTCAAGGGTTATGAAAGCGAAGGTATAGATAGAAAGGGGTTGAAAAGAAAGTAGTCAAAAGGGAAGTTGAATTTTATTTCACCACACCGAGCAGTTTATTAGAAGTTCCGAGTAAATTAACCAGTCCCCCCGTGTGAGGGTCGATGTTCGATGCCTTCATTCATGCAAAAAATAGAGCTATCGTTGAATTACTGACCTCCCTGGTTGGACCCAATTTGTACCCTGATATTTTAGATTTGTTGCTTAAATTTATGAGAGAATTCCCATCGCCGTTTACAGCAGATATACTCAAAGCTTTCTACAAGTTGCAGCTCGATCAGAATGATAGGGATGTATCTAGATTTTTTTTATGTTTAACATCTTAGTGAGGAAAACCAATTAATTATAGATTTTGCCGCGTGTTATTCGGCATAAAATGTTCTCCTTTTTTGTTAGCGCTACAATAGTAGGAACATATTAAGAAGTATGCAAAGAGTTTACCATCAACAAATCAGATTATAAATCAAAATTTTAACGTCCGATGATTAATAAAGTGGCAGAAAACATTGAAAAATGCGTTCCAAACTAGTCCATGAATGTATACAATATTTAAAGGACGCAGGTAAGGATTTTACGGAAATGGGCAGAGTAAATAGGAAACAGCTTTCGTGAAATGTTGAGAGAATCAGATGTACAGTGTATAAAACGAAAAACAGTGAGAAAAATACCAAAGCCCAAGTGACTTCCCTCTTATTTGGGATTCAGGTTGAATCGCGGAAAAAGATACGCTTTATTTTGATATAAGACATTTAAAAATCACTGTCATTTCAACCCAGTTTTGACGAAACGACATATTCTAGGTAGTGAGTATATATTAGACGCCCAATTGGTTTTCTCGGACCTCTAACGATTCGTATTAAAAATGTTGATTCAATTATTCTGGAAGGCCAACGTAGATTGGGACGAAAACTCTATCTACAGATATTGGGTCAGCATGGGCACAGTTTAGTTGTGATGTTATCCGAGAATTAAATTTGATATAAAATCCCTCGCTACTACTTTTTATGAAATTAGGGAATAGGGAATAATAGATAGCTTGAACATCATTCTTTTCTGACGCCAGTTTGACGCTTTTGGTACTGTTTCTTATTTCAGAAGCATTACTAGAGATGGAAAAATGTTACCTCACTATTACTCCGCAAAGAAGAGTGTCACCTTTGAAATCAACAACTCTTGATTCGGAACAAACTTTGCCGTCGTTAGAACTTATGGTGCAAGTGTTGTCAGCAAGCAACTAAGACATAGTTGAAGTCCTTAGTGCAGACATTACGTGTGGACAAGAATATGCCTTTGGACGGAATCGTTAAGTGTGGCTCTGCTTGGGTGAAAACTTCTCCTCTCAATTAAGCAGTTCGTATCGACTAGAGTCAAAGAGATCACAAGAGTTACATTCAGAGCCACCAGGTTACCATGTTTTCCGTAAAGGAAAATCCAGCGGACTTGATATCTCGTGGAGTACCTATGTCCTGTACTGCGAGAGTCAACGACTCTGGTTCACGGTCCCGACTGTTGTTCACAATCTGAAAGCAGACTGGCCGTCCCAAGAGCATCAAAAGGTTGACAAAACTCACATTGAGATGAAAAGCTGATAGTTACACGAATGCCTTGAACAACCGAAGGAATACAGCTACTAGACACTTTCCAGATACAGCTCGAACTCTAAACGTTCTGCGAATCGAAGCCGGATGAGAAGAATTCGGCTACAAGAGCCAGATGAGAGCAAGCCAAGGCTGAAAATCTGACAGCCCAAGAACTTGAAGATGCAGAAAAGATACCTGCAACGGGAAGCTCAAGGCCGAGTTTCTAAACCCGTCAAGATGAGGAGTCGTCCAACAAGAAGCCCGGTGGCCGGGACCATCAATCTACCCTGACTCCAATTCCTTGATGAAGGTGTCCCCCCCCCAAAAAAAAACATACGAAGTGTCAAGCACGTTAAGAAGAAAGTGATCCAATTGACGTATGACGAAAGAAGCCAGCACTTCTTCTCCCGAACAAAGCAGCGTTAACCCAGTCTCATAATTCGCAGAGAACAAGAACGAGCCTATTCATGCTGGAGTTGACTAACTCTGGACTGACCAAAATGAGAGGAGGTTTGGAATACCGAAGGGGAGACAGTGCATAAAACAAGTCCTCATCGTTGCCCTCATCTGCCCGAAGATCAAAAGTGAAAACCATCGTCGCAGATGAACTGGCACCTATTCCCACGAGACAGATTGGCCATACGCCACCCGTTTGCGTCGTAGGAGTGGATTTCACAGGGCCAGTCTTCGTTGACGATGGGAAGAAGAGAAAAGAAAAGGCTACATTTGCCTTTTTAACCTAGTGCAGTAACCAAGAGGGGTACACCTTGGAGCTCGTATCTAGCATGGTCCACAGAGAATTTCTTCTAGCACTTCGTCGTTTCTGGCCCGAAGAGCAACTGTAAAGTCATCTAACGCTGACAATGCCAAGACATTTAAAGTGCCAAAAAGGAGTTGTCCTCCCTGAACAAAATCGTCAGGGACTCAGCCATAAGAACTTTCATCTCTACAGAAGGATAACCTGAAGTTCATCATGGAACAATCCCCCCATGGTGGGGGAGGGTTTTCTGAACGCATAATGAGAACAATCAAATGATTCCACACAAAAAAATCCCTTGGAAGAGCACTACAACGTTTTGAAGATAGACAACAGTTCTTGCAAGAAGTTGAAATTGTTGTGAATCACGTCCCTTGACTTTTGTATACATGAGTTTGGATAACCATGAAGCCCTTCCACCAGCCCACTTTTTTGTTACCCCGACAGGAACACCCTTTGATTACCCTACGCACATTCGTGAACATATTAACAACGAGTCATCAGAGAGAACTTTAAACAGAAGAAAGAATACCAACAGATGCTTTTAAGCAGAATTTTGAAGAAATGGAAAGACAAAAACTACCTACTGATACTACGAAACTGCTCACAATTCGAGACGACAATCCCGTCCCAAAGGCAGAGACTCAAAGTTAAGACGGTTAGTAACTCATAGAAGGAACACCAAGTCCCAAGTTCTTTGGACATTGGAATTATCGGAAGAGACATTCAAAGGTAGAGATGGACGATAAGATCATGCCTCGTTCGAACACGAAAAGGATCATCTAAACGTCAGTAAGTTACTAAAACCCTCTGACATGCAATTAACTCTATATACCTACCATAGGTCACAGTCAGTAATACCACCTCATATTAGACAATAGACAATATAATTATTGATTTTCAAATTTATGTGTAAATATGTCAAGTTCTTAATTTATCTTTATTCAGATTAAATAATTGGTGAAACTCTGTAAGCAGAGTTCAGGTGGGAGTGTTAGCGGAATCATCGTTTAGATGGCGCTAGTTGTCCGTTGAGAAACACTCCAATCATTAAGCTGTTTATATAATCAAACGAATAAAGTGTGGCTAACGCCAAGATTGTTTTAAATATGATCTCCATAAAATAAAACTGAACCACCAATGCATATTTTTTACAATATCACCCTCCTGCTACACAGTGGGGAAAAACTACACTTGTGACTGGTGTAAACAAAGTCGTTCAGACCCAAAACCAGCCCCCAAGAACACGATCTGATCTTCACTCTGGCGAAAAGCCACATGTTTGTAAAGGTGTGAAGTAAGGCATTTCGAAGAAAATCAACCTTCAAAGCACCTCCCCTATTCACACTAAGAAAAAACCACATAGTCTCTGCAAAGTGTTTTAAGAGGACTGACAGTGTCCCCTAGAGCTTAATGCATTAGCTTTGAAACTTTTGCATAAGAATTGGCTTGCCTTGTAAACCATTTTCCCCAGTATAGGGATCCTCATACCAACACTTTAAAAACCAAATTGAAAAGAAAAAATAACAGTTCAGGTATTAAATTATTAATTTATAATTTTTAAATAGTGTCGCCATCTGCTGCATATTTATGCATTCTAAACATTTGAAAATATATAATTAAAATAACTAGAAGACATTTCAAAATAGTTTTCATTACAATTGTTTGTGTTAACGGCTAATCCCATACCTGTGGCAAAAGGGCTAACTTGCAGTCATTAAGAAAGTGGGAAAAAATAGGTGGGGGATGTCTTCAAGTTAGAATGCCATGCCCCGGGGGGCCCCCCCCCCCTAAATGGATTATGGATTTGAAGATACTAAGAAAAGGGAGAGGATGGATAGCCATTTTCTTGAGAAATGGGGTGCACGTTCACCCTCGTCTACCCACACTGCAGTAAACTGCTAACAATGCCAAAGCGATCTTCTGTGGTGACAGTTGTGATTCCATAATTAATGCATTAATCTAAGGGACTACAACCTTCGTAATCTATCCAGTTGTGTGAAGTAGAAAGCATATACATCTTGTGGGTCAAAGACCGAAAGAGGAGGCATCAATTGAAACGGTGATTGCAGAAACCACTTCAGTCAAAAAAGACAGAAAACTCGTTGTTCATGAAAAAAAGCGTAGAAAGCAAATGCGTGTTTGGGTGCACAAACTATGTTAGTCTGTTGAGGTGGTTTCCATACTTTTTTTTTAATATTGAATTGATCGTCGCACTATAAGCTACACTAGGGCTATTGCGACGGGTCGTCGTATTTTAGAACCACAGTCAGGTGACGAGCCACACCTGAATAGGCACCCAACGCAACCGTTAAGGGCGACATCGTACGCAGCGGGTTCCGTAAATACAGGACGTTTGTTTCGGGTGTTGAGTGCAGAAATAGAGGAGGAGTTATTACGTTTTTTCTCCTCCTGAAAAATTTGAAATTTGTGACTGACGTCATTTGTGCACTCACCTATTCAATTGCTTATCAGTCAAACAATTGGTTTCACTGCCAAGTAATGATGCAGTTATGTAAGTTTTGCGAGATGTAAAAAGATGGCTTTGTCATTTATAGGTGTCTCATTCTTTGTGTTCATATTCTATAAATGTGTTATATTGTTTTTAGGGGATAACTTTACCTTCATATCATTCTTTCTATTTTATTCACTATGATGAAATTGTGCAATACATTGTGTATTATTTATATATATACTTTTCAAGACACTCAATTGAGTTTTTAATCTTTTTTTTCAACAGTTTTTATGAGAGTTAAATGGTTTTATGTAAATTTTTTAAAAGCAATTATCTGCTATTTATTTTAATTTAGAAAAATGTGTTAAAAATGTATCTATGTGGAGAAATTTGATGAGCAATATAATTTTTATTCGGTGATGCATTTTGTTTATTTGCTGAATTTCAAATTTATTTTAATGGATTTTAGAAAGGTACTCTGGAAAGTTCTTTACATTGCATATAGAAATCTCCAAAGCTCGGAAATCATGCTATTTTTAATTTCAAAAATGTGTAACTCAAAAATGTATTACCTTGTGGAGAAATTAAGACCAATTTAAAAAAAAAAATAATTTTTATGTCTGGGATTATGCATTTATTTATTTTAGGAATATCAAATTTCTTATTCTTTAAATGGTAGCTAAGTCAGCAGGATATTTTTTTATTACCTTGCACAAATACAAATCTCCAAAGCTCGGAAAATCATGCACAATTTTTTGAAATTTCAAATCACAATAGTAAGGCATAGCTCAGCAACAATCTTTCCTTTACATTGCTGAGTTAAATTATTAAAAAAAAAATAAACTTTATTTTTAGGCATTCAATAAAAAAAAAAAAAAAAAAAAAAAAAAAAAAAATTAAAAAAAAAAAAAAACTAACTAATTCATAATGGGACAATTTCCTTAAAGTTTGATGGAGCTAATCACTGATTTAAATCTGCATTAGGAAGAAAAAATTCTTTTCATTTACAACTGTTATTTTGATAGTGAAACCGAAACAACCAGTGAAATCATATCCCACCTCCAAAGCTTCTTCCACACCAAGTTAGGACACACCATACATTCAATCGGAGCCAAGGTTTTTCCCGCTAGAGGCGCTGCAATACGCTGAAGGCCGAAAATGAAGAAAAAGCGTTATGTTCCGGGCTGCAAAACTGGATATAAAACTTAAATTAACCAGGGCCGTGTGGTGCTATGATGCAGAGAGGCGGCCGCATCAGGCGGCATTTGGGTAGGGGCGGCAAATTTCGAGATTCTAACCTCCATTTTTTTTTAAATGCTTCTTAAAAAAATTAACTTAGTATTTACTAAATCTGTGTAAAATAAATACTTCAAAAGCTTCAAATGTGTGAAGAAAAAGAGCGGCAATTCTAATGAATATCCGAAATAGTGAGAAGGAAATTAGATCTAATACAGGCCCGAGCTGGCTTGGGGGAAAGGCCGGATTGAGCGGGAAATGCGCTCTTTCTGTCGGTTTGTTATCTTCAACAAAGAGAGGGCGGTCTACAAAAAAGCCACTGCTAGGAGACTGCATGTTTTTTTATTTGTGCTAAGGGGGCGTCATACCCACTCCCCCCCCCAAGTTTTTTTGAAAAATGGTCATTCGGCAAATTTGAGAAATTTTCGTCGTTTTTAGTTTGATACCGAAGTGCAAATTTCAATGAAATGTGCACACAAATCCCGACACAACGCTAATGCCGACTGACAAAACAGATCATTCGACAAACTATAAAAAATTTTGTTGTTTTTATTTTAATACAGACTTGTGAAATTATTTAGTCAAATGTGTACACCTATAAAAATCCGGAAACAACGCAAATGCCGACTCGCAAAACTCGATAAGTTATAAAGTCATTCGGTAAATTTTAGAAATGGCTAGCAGCTGGCAATTATATATTAATAATAATTAGTAAGACATTAATAGAAAATTTAGACATTGTAGCACAAAAGTTTATTAATATTTATTTATTAATCTTCACAATGCTTTAAAATAATTTAAATTAAATTGCTCGCTGTTAGATGGCCTTCTATCTATCTTATTCTTTCATATATAATATGAGAATATGCATTGGCGGTTTGACGGAGGGGGGGGGGGGGGGTAACCCTATGAGATTGGATAAAATACTGGATAAAAAGTTTTTCCAAAAATAAATGCGGTTAAAAATTTAAATTTAAAAAGAATTTTTTTTTTTTTGGATAAAAAGTATTGATAATTGAGGTTTACATTTGAAGGGCAAATATTTAAAACCCAATATCTGCAACTTAAAACTCTTAAGTTACTTTTGCACTCAAACTTTAATATACAGAATGTTGTTAGCTTCGCGAACCATATAAATAAAAGTGGTTTCAGTCAAAGCTGGAGGATCTGGACTTCGGTGCGCACTGCTTTTAGTGAGCCGAAATTCTCATCAGTGGTTCTCGTCGCATTGGGAAACCAACTAAAATGCAACTGATGTCAATTACTTCGTTTCAATTTATGACTAAAACAGATAATTAGAATCTACTACTTTGAACTAAAACTATTATTGACTTAATTTGATTTTTTAAAAAAACAAAATGAAGACAACACGTATATTCAAAGCCCAGGTTTTACTCTTCTAGGTTCTACTCAGCACATCACATTTTTTTTAAATATTAAACTTTAAAAATTATATGTAGGAACATCACTAATGTAAAAAAATATATGAAATAATTGGGAATAATTAATCATAAGGGATTGATAGAGCACATTCATTAAAAATTTATCAAAACTGTACCAATTTGGAGATCTGTGACTCAAAAACGCGCAACTATATTTACAAAAGTTTTGAAAAATCCATTAATGATTGATTGAAAATGATTATCTTGGGGATAGCTTTTGCGTAGACACTAGACATCCGAATAATAATTAAAAATTGCAGCAATTCACACTAGACCTTGTTCCACCAGATAGAGACTTAAAAATCCATCCTGGAACACGCAAAAAGCTCATTCAGGCAAAACACATGACGCGCTTGTTCCAGAAGTGGGTGGGTGGTCCACTTGTCCCCTTTTTTTCCTTCCCCCAAAGCTTGAAAGACCCATCTTTTTTCTACAAAGGGTACCCCTGAGGGAATAGGTTTCGGGGAAGACTTTCCCTTCCACTATTCACTCTGAAGTCAGATGGGAAATCTCAATGACTTTACGACCTCACTGCGATTGTGGGCTGTGTTTCCCAAAACACAAAAGGTGTCTAGACAAGTGCCATTTAAAGTTACAGTAGAATTGCTCTTTTCTGGGGGAAAAGATCCAATGTATCTTGAATTCGTATAGCTTCCCACGAAATTTTCTATTGATTGTTCCGAAAAGGGAGAGTCTTTCAAGGAACCGTAGATCATAGATAAGGCTTTCAAGATCTTTTCTTTAGTCGGAACCTCTACATACCAGCCTCTTGTAGGATAAGTTTACGCAGACGTCCAGATGTGCTTTTTAGTAATAAAAGTTAGTGATGACCACACATGGTGACACGGTCGGGTCACATAAGGGGGTGGCGCACATTGGGTCCAACATTCCAATTGGGTGGTTGCTTTTTGTTGTTAAACTGCTCGCTCATTTTACCTTTCAATTTCAATACTTTCACAGGCCACTTGCGGAGGCCACATGATCTCTAGAAATCTTGTACTTTTATTTTGTTTTGGTTTTTTAAACTTACTTTTCAAGAGGTGTTTGAGAGACAAAACGTATCGGTGTCCACTGTTTTTGTTTTATTTCGTCGATGCGATGATGCTCGTATGATTGTCATTATTAAAACAATCTCTCAACTTATCTGTCTTTATTTTTGACATGTCTCCTAAAACTAAAATTGGGACTAAAAGAAAATCAAATACTCTTGATTTATACTTTACGAATGTTGCGGCTAACAAAAAAAATTTGAACAAGAGCATATCGAAAAAAAATAATGCTTTTTTAAATTTTTGAACACCAAGAATATCGAGAAGAAACTTTAATTGTTCTTTGGGAATGAGGTAAGAATTTATTTTTTTAATTATTATATAAGTTAATTAAATAATTAAATGTATTATCATTTTAGGAAGATAAATTACATATATATTTTAAATATGTACTTGTACTTAAAAGAATATAAATTGATAAAAATAGCCATAATTTTATAATAATATATAAAAAAATTTAAATGTAAATTTTACAATTGGAATTGCATATGTCAAAGATACTTTTCCATAATTTTATGAAGCCAATTAATTTGTGTTTTGTACAATCCTGTAGATATTCGCATTGTTACTATTGAAAAATGTATAA